>VZTL01061630.1:23202-69507 GCA_013400535.1 Scopus umbretta | reverse complement strand
ACCCCCCCCCGACAAAAAACAACCTACCCTTCTTACTGCCACTTCTAAAGTTTTGCTTTGCAGATTTTATCACTGGTATGATAATGCCAGAAAAAAGGCTTAGAGGAATAACCACCCCAAACCTGCTGACACCACAAAATGATGTCTGGTCTAATTAAGACCTAATAACGAGCTGCAAGTCAGGAAAACTGAAAGAGACTTTTACCGCTTGACGAGTCAGAGTTGTTAACTGGCCAGTCAAGTGCAAGAGATGACATCTGCTTTGACAAAACAACTTTTGCTTCTCCAAAAAGTGACACCCAAATTTAATCTACTGGAAGGAGTACCAGATATTTCTCTAAAACAGAGCAGTAGCAAATACCTGACGAGTAGTAGCAAGTTGAACAGATCAGGGCTGGGCCAGTTGGTCAAAAATTACTGTGCCCCCAAAACTGGCCACGTGCTTCCTACCTCTCTGCTGGCACCAGGGTTTCCCTAGGAGCTCGGAGCTGTAAGGTGAGTCAGCTCAGTTTGCTGATCCTACTGAGACCTAAAATGGATGGCAGGGGGAAAAAAATCCCATTTCGGATTTAATCTTGAAGCACGTAGGTGGTGTGTTTTCATTCATCTGTATCGTTTATGGATATTTAGAAGTGTATCAGCTAGTCACGATGCTTTAAACAAATATTTTTATTAGCATTTCCCCCTGGAAAAAGTAAAGGGTGAGTTCAAAGTAAATGACTATTAACAAGGCATTTCTTACACAGCCACATAGCAAGTCTATAAACTGGGATATCTAGATACGATAACTCCTGCTAGCCAGTATGTTCTTAGATGAACCTAAATGATAAAAAGGTGTTTCCACACAGAAATTGTATAAACTGGTGTTTGGGAGCAGATATCACAGAGGTTGGGAGGAACAAGAGTCTTCCAAGGAAGTGGTGACAACAGGAGGGTTCACCAACAGCCAGCAAGGTGTGGGCACCATACCTGAACCACAGAATTGCTGAGGGGAATTAGCATAATAATGAAAATATTTCACCAGAAAAACACTGTTCTCTCTTCCTTGGACAGATCACACCACGGACAGCCAAAATACCACTCCTAATTGCCCAATGATCACTGATGATACCTAATTGAGACAACTATACATCTTACAATGAATTTGTTATGAAGACTTTTTAGCTGTGTTTTTTTCCTGCAGTAATGTATACTGATGATCTAATACACATTGATAGGCTTAGTTCTCATTTGAAATTGAAGGATATACCACTGAGACCAAGAAAATAGCAAACTACAAAAAGACCAGTTTTACAGTGAGGGAGGATAGAAAAGCAGGTTGTGACAAAATGTTGCACTCCATACAGGGAGACATAAATTCAAATATTGGGATATCAGTTTGAATTTTATCAGAGATTCCTACAGCAAATGGCTACAAGAAAGCATAAGTTACCCTTATGGTCTTTTTTAAAAAATTAGTAGTGGGCTGAGAGAGGAATGTCAGGGACTTTCTTCTTCCCCCTCCTCTTAAAAGTCAAGTCAGATTCTTAGCATTAATACAAAAATTACTTCAGAGTTAAACTTCCTTTGTGCACTTAGGGAAACAATGATGTTGCCATCATTTATTTTCTTTCTGGTTACACAGTGAGATATTAGGGCAGGGCTGTTTAAAAAATATATGTATTTTTCCAAGTAACTGCATACTTTAAGGCCATAGTTAAATGAAACAGTTACAAGAATATAGCTGTGAAAATGTCTAAATCGTCATTTAAAAAGTATGGATACTGGGATTTGTTCTGCTATACCATGATACTTAAACTTACGTTTGATGCATGTTCTATTTCCAGTGACTACAAAGAATACTGCTCATGGTTCACTTACCCTCATTTGACCCTTAAAAGTACTTCACTAACTGTTTCATTATCATCGTATTTAACTTCAAAGTCCTAACATGGGCCCAAGACTAAAATGAACATCAGTGTATATATATTTACACTCTGGGATCTGTACACGTCTGCATTAATTATTCATTCCCAGTATATCAGCTTCACTCCTTGCATTTTCACAAGAGAGGCACAAAATGTTTTAGATAAAATACCCAAAGTGATAAACCTGGCAAATGTGATCCTCGAAGGGGTAAAAGCAAATGGGATGTACCCACAGTGACCGCTCCCAAAGCAAAGTAACAGTCTTTAAAATAGTCACATTGTCAGTAAAGCCATTTAAACCAGCGGGAAGTCTGATCGTCTCAAGACTTGGTAGAAGAGCTGTGTTAATAAAATAACATTACCAATGGATAAAATAAAGCAAACAGGAAGAGCCTTTCAAACCAAGGCAGCTAGTAAGAGTCAAGGGATTTCACCTTGACCAAATGGTCAGAGAAGATGTAGACACAGGCAGAAATGAGGGGCTTTATCCCCACCATCCCACAGTAGCTGAGGCACAGGATAATCTTCTGTTATGTGTAATACAGATTTCAGATTACATGGTTAATGGGCCACAAATTAACACTTTTGCCTTCACCTGCTAGCTCCTCCAGCCCTGTTGTAAAAAGCATACATACCCTAGCTATCTTTCTATATTTTAGATGCCCTTTTTTATGCTGTCCTGGTTTCAGCTGGGATAGAGTTAATTTTCTTCCTAGCAGCTGACATAGTGCTGTGTTTTGGATTTAGCTTGAGAATAACATTGATAACACACCGATGTTTTAGTTGTTGCTTAGTAGTACCGATGCTAGTCAAGGACTTTTTCAGCTTCCCAGGCTCTGCCAGGGGCACAAGAAGCTGGGAGGGAGCACAGCCAGGACAGCTGACCCCAACTGGCCACAGGGCTATTCCATACCATATGGTGTCACGCTCAGTATAGAAACTGGGGGGAGTTGGCTGCGGGGGGCAGCGATCGCTGCTCGGGAACTGGCTGGGCATCGGTCAGCGATGGTGAGCAATTGCATTGTGCATCACTTGTTTTGTATATTATAATTATTTCAATTATTTTCCCTTACTTTTCTGTCCTATTAAACTGTCTCAACCCACGGGTTTTACTTTTTTTTTTCCCAATTCTCTCCTATCCCACTGCGGGGTGGGGGAGTGAGTGAACAGCTAGGTGGTGTTTAGCTGCCTACCAGATTAAACTACAACACATACAAACTCAGTCAATCACAATCTTATGTATGATTAAAATAGTGGTTGGCCAAAATTAAAAGCTCTTCCTTTGACTTTGTACATTAACTATGGGGAAAACACCTGACTCGCTTTCTGAGTTATAAAAATACTAACCAAAAATGATGCTGCTACAAACTGAGGCTATGCAGGCTTAATGAAGGTGGTGGGTTTTATTGCTCTATTCCCTGGATCCCTGTGATAGCTCTCCAGGGGGGTGCAATGTAATAAAAAGGGTAAGCTGATACGGCCCTTTAGAATAACAATCATCTTAATTGCTTTATGCATCTCTTCCGTGGACTCGCCTCAGGGGAGCACACCTTGTTGGCAAACAGCAAGTTCTGGAATACAGGTATTAAACGGCGATTCCAAAGTGCACCAACTTGCATGCGCCCAGCAGGGCCCGGCCGATCCTTTATTGGCTCAGCACAGGGGTGATAAGGTTATTTATCATCCTGCAGTGCAGCAAAGTTAGTTGTAGCTAATTCCAAAACACGTTCCTGCAAATCAGTGTAAGACTGAGTGTTGGGACCATGTTAAGCCTGAGGCACGAGCTACACATCTGCAGCTCTGAACTTCCTTCTGAGCTAACAAAAATTCTGACCTGGTGCCAGGTGTGTCCCCGTTTCCTATCTTGAATCCCTTCAAAATGAGGAATAGCTTTCCTGGGATGCTGGGGACCACAGGGATACTATTGTTGTCACAAACTGAAACACACGGCCTGGCGTCTTTGGTGCCCTCTTTTTGGGTAGGATTTGGTGACAAGCAAATATTATACCTTTGTCATTATGACAAAGACTCACTGTTCTTCCCATTGCGCTAAAATAAACCAGCTAAGTCAGCACAGTTGGGTTTCAGATTCCAGGGGACAGTGAGTCTCCCCTGGGAGAAACTGTTTTCTATTTCACAGACTGACCAACACGGACAGTAGCAGCTGGGGACACATTGATTCTGTTTTGTTTTTCTGGTGTTTGTGAACTGGCCTGTAAACTCTGCTTGCTTCAGAAGCCAGTCACGCCAGAGCTGGTGGGATGCATAGCTTCCTCAGTCTCGTAAAGTACCAAAGCCCCATGCCTGCCACTATGATAGGAGAAATTTTTAGCTGCAGTGTTTAAATTAAGAGAATCTGAGAAATCCGGGAATACCTGAATCGTTAATGAACAATTAACACCATCAGATTAGGCAAGGGTCAAAGGGGAGAGGTAACTACAATATACAGTGATTAGAAGGGGTATTACAGGCTAAGGATAATTCGATACAGTTGAAATGCTGGATTATACAGTTTGCACAAACACAACAAATAATTTGCAAGTAACATCCTGTCAGATACAAACACCACTGTCCCTCAGGAGAGTAACCATAAGAGTAAGGTCCTTTTGAAAGAGGATGCTGGCAAATTAAGACTCTCACATGTACTGAGATGCGTAAAACTCATAACTTCTCTTCTGGGCTTAGCATAATAACTGACTAGATGACTAATGGCTGGAATACATTTGCACTGCTCACTCCTCCCCGTGACCCTGCAGGACTAAGGCAGCTCTGGCAGGAGGAGTGGATTCTGCATGGTGCTGGTGGGCAGCTGGCTGCAATCTCCAACTTCCTCAACCTTGCACTAAATGTATTTTCAAGGGAAGGAGAAAAAGGCTTTCCCTTTTCACGACAGGTCCTTGTGAGACTGAAGACAGCATTTCTTTTATTCGCGTTGAGACGGAGAAAGTATTTCCTGGGTGCTTCTCTCTGGCTTTGGGAGGAAGTCTGCTCAGAATTGCAGCTTAAGCTGACCCGATCAGGCTCTGTGGCCGCATGGGTGGCAGAAAAAGCTATGCCTGCTGCTCTTAGAAGCCAGAAACAGCCTGATAAACATTTTCACTTTTCAGTGAAGTGAGAGGGCAGAGCTGTGACTGAGTAATGAAAGAACCCTTCTTTAATTCTTGCAAACAGACATTTTATGCCCTGATGCATGCATCAGTTGAATTCTGAAAGATTTTTGCAGCTTTCATAATTTGCTTCCTTGCACCATAGTTCAGTATCAAATGTTATGCACACTCCTCGCTCCTAAAAATATTTTACCCTTTTTTTCATACCTCCAAAGCAAATTTAGGTGAGGAACAGGGAAAAATTCTCTTAGTAAGGATAAATAGAGAAAAATAGCTTGCTAAGAGAGGTAGGCTGCTAAAAACCTCACCCAGGGCTCACAGAACTACATAAGGAACATTTGTTTCTTATCTTGTAATAGTTTGATGATTTGCAAGTATCTTTGTTCCTTTATTGTGTCACCACACGTTACCTAAAATATGTGTATGTGTGTATTGCCTATATTCAGAGTTAATATGAGCTAATCAAAATTTGTCCCATTAGGAATCTTTGATCTATTCCTGTATCGTATTGATACTGTGACAGAGCAGGCACCCATAGACAAACGGTGTGCCATTTCTCATATTGTGCCTATTATAGCCTTTGAACCTGCAACTCTGAAAAAGAGTGGCACATGGTGATGTGGGAGGCCAGCGAATCTGCGTCAGTCAGGCAAAATTACTAGTCCAGGGGTTTTTGTTGTTTGTTAAAATGCACGGACTCTCTCCGACCCAGCTTAGTGCTGTTTGCTTTTGTGTGATGTCAAGGAAATTCTTCCTGGTAAATAATAAATATTTAGTGAGCCTCCCATAGATTAGATACGTTAGCTCCTAGGTGCTTGAACATTTTGAAATGGAATAGGAAAGAAGGGGCTCAGTTGTTCCCTTAATACGGTTACGGGTTTCAGAACACAGCTTGGATCACCAAAAACGGCAGCACAGAGCCTGTAACTTTCATCACAATTCTTCTGGTGGCTTTCAACCTTTTTACCTCTGAAAGAGTCTCCCAAATTGCGCAGATTAATGTGAGAAATCCTGCAGCCGAGTTGCTCTGTTTGTGCAAACCCCGGAGAAGCAGGGGCACCTGACTCCTGCCCGCTGCAGACATTGATGGATGTCCCCGAGCAGCGCCGGGTTCAAGTGCTGGGATTCCTGGCGCACAGACCGTGCACCGCTCTTCTCTCAGATGCCGTATCAAGAGCTAATGTGGCGACAAGGCGCGCCAATCCCTAAGGTTCAGTGTCTGGTAGTTAGACTCATTACAATTAGTCAACTTGATATATTGTTTACAATTTACACCAAACAAGCTTGGGGCTAATTATGACTTGGCTAGTTTGTCTCTTTGATGTCAAGATCCTCTGCAGGAGGCCCAGCTAGTGAACAGCAACTACGTTTAGTCTCAAGTGCAGGTACAGAGTATCGACGTGGCCTTCAAATTCAATTGCAGCTATGCACAGTCCTCGGACCTTAAGAATTGTATCAGCGCAGCTGATGAACTTGCTTCAGATAGATTTATTTCTACATCCTCTTAAAACACCTGCTATCCAGGACAGCAGCGATTAAGAAAAAAAAAAACCACAGCTGTGAGTTTCAGCTATTGCTCAGTGCTTTCAGACACAGCAAGACTTCATCCACACAAAATGCAATGAGAGAGTCCCAAATATTTTATTGCACTGAAACTTATGAATTGCATTTCTGGTTAACGTTGCATTATTGTGAAAGCTATAGCTTAAAAGATAGATGATTTGACCCTTTCACACAGAGTTCTAACCCCTGTGTTGCTAAAATAATACCGTATTAACGAAAGTGTGATCAGGCATGCCGATGTATTTATTCTACAATTTCAAATCACAGAAATGATTAGTAAAGTTTTTAAGGAAGAAACTAGATCTAGTCAAAAGTGAAATAAGAAAGTAAAGGGGTTTCCAACAGAACACAGTGCTCCTTCCCTCGATGAGAACTGTGAGTCACAAAAATCCCCTTTGCCGTGGACACCACTGTCAGATCATTGACCTTGACTCTCACTCTCACCTTTGGCACTGGGTGCATAACTCACGCTAGAACCAATTATCCCATCGGCATGCCCACAGTGGTAAGAAATGTTGCAGTAGGAACAGCCTAGCATCGTATAAGCTCTCTCTTAACAACACCTAGATCAAACTTGTGCATTTTGTAGCTACAGGCGCTTGGTTGTTTTTTTTTTTTTTTATCCTTCGATTTTGCAGCTTGGCATAGGAAAAAAGTTTCATACTTCTTTTGACTTGGCAGCAGTAATAAAGAACCTGCAGTCAGATTTTAGCTGACAACTGTGGTGGTGAATCACGAGAGAAAATAGCCTTCCCTTTGTTCTTGCATATTCAGATGGAGTCTGCCCTGCCTCTCGCAGAAGTCAAAATGTACGTCTATTCCCAAAGTAAGGCGACATGCCAGAGTGTTTTGTGGTTTACAGTTCTAACCACGCTGGGATTATAGACAACATTAAAAAAACTATAATCAGAATGGAAATTCTGATAATTAATTAATTTACTACGATATAATCTCTTAATTCAAACCCACTACATTCAAATAGTTTATTATTCAGCCCGTCTTTAATTGTTTAGTTGGAATTTGGAAGTTACCTAAATAATATAAGACATGGATCTCAGCAAAACGGTTTTTAAAGACTTGATGGAAACTCTGAGTTTCTTAGTCATTCTGAAGAGTGAAACATTTTTATTTTCATACCTAACCTTACAGAGTCAGTTTTGAACAAAATCGGAAAAGATCACAATCTTGGCCTAAAAGACCATCACCTTTGGGTGGCAGGTGTCACTAGTTTGGGGGGGTGGAGCGAGGGAATTCAGTGGAAAAAGTCTCATATCTCTCCCTGAAAAGTTAAGTAAAAACCAATAACAAAACCTTAGGATTTTCCAGTAAACTGTACCCTGTTCCTGAATGGTAATTTTATCAATTAGTACATAAGTATTTTAAAATATTGAAAGACAGGTGAAAACAGGCGTTAGAAACAAAACTCTGAATAGTTTGAGTGTTACAATAAATTTCCAGCCACTTTATTCTTTTACATCTCTTTGTATTTTTCTGTAATCACAGCAAATTTTGTTTAGCTACTGATGCAAAATGAGGTTAACAGATGGGATAAAAATTGTGGTTACAAAAATATTAAAATAAGAGCGGGTAGTCAGACAAGATGATGCCTGTAAATGCCACTTTCTTTGCCTCCAAAAAAACCACTTGTGAGTAGCACTGATGAGGGAGAATCCCAGGTAAAGTCCCTGAAAAAAATACCATGCCTAAAGTGAAATCAACCCAATTTTACAGACCTTAATTTTAAAAGCTATTTCAGTTGCGGATTTATCCCTTCAAGTGTTAAGAGATATGCCCCAAACTTGCAGTCTGAAACTGGATGCAAACTTTCCCCACCATTTTAGATAGCCAGTCAGCTTATCCAGAGATGGGGATTAACCGTGACTCTCAGACCCAGGGTTTGCATTAACCCATCCCTGCCACACTGCACGTTGAAACACCAATATCCGGGAAAGGCCTAACCAGCTTTCTCAGAAGACTTTAGTGTAAAAAAGGAACTATCTACTGGATCCCTTTGGGGAATAGCCAAATTCTTCACAGGGACTGAATTGAAATCCTCCTGAAACCTCACATGTACATCTGAGAAGATAACTGTAGTCACAGCAGTTATTTTCCATATTCAAAGAAATGTAATGGAAAGTTTACTAGTTACAGATGGGATTTTCTGTTTCTTTTGAAGCTGAGGGACCATTGTTTTGCAGCTATGGCTGCCGTTATCTGCTATGTTTATTCCACTTGAAAATCTCTGACCTCTGCATTCCCTGTGTCATAAAAAGAACAAAGCAGTGAAAATTGATTAATAAAAGTCTTCGACTCTACCAGCAAAGCAGTTACAAGCATCGGGAATTTGTATGAGTTGAAGAGTATGTCCTCTGAGACTAAACACCTCTTATTTCTAGTCTTTTGACCCACAGTAACCTGCTTCTCTCTCCCTCCACGGAGTAAATTCACCTGGCCAGCTGGTAGCAAAATTGTATTTCCATCCCTCCTGTGATAGAGGGATAAAGTTAAGGGAATGTTACAGTGCCTTTATAACATGAAAACCAGTGGTGAATCTGAACCACCTGAGTTCTGTCTCTGCAGGACAATGATAAATCTCCGCTTGAAGTGCAAAGATCAAGTGCTGGGAGAGCAAGGTCAGATGCTTTACATGACATCTAATGTGACTGTCATTTCTCAGGCTTGGTAGCCAATGGAAATGTAGCGACAGGATGAACCAATCGCTAAGGTACCATGTCTGGCATTTAAATAGAGTGCAGTAATTCCAGCAGTGCCAAATGATTAGAGATCTAATTGCCATTGTCTAATGAAATCCTCTGTGGCGTGGTGTGTACGCTCAAAAAAGTGTTAAGCTGAGTCTGGCGAGGTATTCTCACTAAAAATGCATTTTTAGAAGATTAAATTCTGGTCTTCTACTCCTAAATAGTCTCTTGAATTAATAAAAGGTTCTGTACAGGCACATCTATAAATAATGGACGATCATTTTGCTGTTTTATTGGAAATTACCTTTCTATATGTTCCAACATTTGGCTCTAGGGAAATACTGTTGTCTGTATTGAATGCCCCTCCAAGATCATGAGAATTATACAATTCAATTTTTTGTTTTGAAAATCATTATCAATTTCTTTTCTTTGAAGAGTACATCACCTTATGATTGTTTCAAGATATAAAGCGTTGATTAAAGGACTGGAAAATACCATTTATAGGGAAACTGAAGACCTCCATGTATTCCAGTTAAGGTGACTTGATCACAGTCTTTGAGTGCCTCCAGGTGAACAAAAATTTGGTAACAGATTTGTCTTCAGTTGATTTATGTCAAGCCATTACACCATCCAATGGTGTCATATAACAAGTGAAACTCGGGTAAACTCATCAACAAATGTACATGTCCCTTTTTAAAATGGGATAGTAGTTAACCAGTCATACAGTTCCCAAAGATTGTCATGACCTTTCTGTTCCTGGCAATGTCTAAATACAAAGGGAAATTTTATTTTTTCTCTAGAAAGGTATGTTCGGTTTCAAAGAAATGGGAACAAAGTCAGGCAGTCCAGCGGCCTGTGTAACACCAAGGAATCCTGCAGGCTGCAGCACTGTGATTCCCATCTGTTTGTGCAACCTAAACATTTCACTTGGATTCAGATTTCAACACTTGCCTGCGCCACCTCCCCTTACAAAAAAGTGCATTTCTCCAGAATACCAATTTTGATTAGTTCCTATTCCTGAAAACTTCAGAAATCATGCAGATAAATAAAAGTCTCATCAGCTGAACATCTGCTGACTTGGGGTTTTATCTGCCACCAAAGCCTGCCTTCTTCATAAATGGGGAGGTCTTGCTTGTCCACGTCACTTTCTGATCTCCTCCTAAAGGTCAGATCAAAGTGAACAAATGTAGGCAGATAAAGTTGAATGCAAAGGGGTCTGAGCTTTTTTCACATCATGTGATTGACAGCTAAAGCCTTGCACAGTGACAGTGTCACTTGAGAGACCCTACACTTTTTTTCCCAGGTCTTCTGCAGTCTCTGGTGTCACGGGGGGACAGCCCCCTGTGGTAATGCCAGGCTCCTCACTGTCAGGGGGCTAAGACCTGGACTAATTCATTGCAGTGCAGTTTAATTAAACTGCACCGGAGTTGTTTCCCTGGTAAAATAAGTGTGGGAAGAGAATGTGTGTCAAAAGAGACATGCCTCTTACTGTGTGTGCTTTATTGTTACACCACAGCTAATATATTGTGGGAATTCCCATGGAGTCAATGATAAACTATATTATCAAGCTCCATAAAATAGGCATTCTACTAGTGAGGGTTACTGTAGCCCACAATTCCATTAATCCTCCTAATTTATTATATTATAGCTGTATGTGAGGTCTCATAAATTTATTATACCCCTTTCATCTTGATAAAAATGCTTGTTTCTCCTCTCAAATAAAAACCCTTATTATTTGTTGTGTCTGTCTGTAAAAAATAAATGTATCGGCCACTTGCAAGAAAATATGATTATTGGCTGAGAAATGTAAACTGCACTTGACATGTCTTCTGCCATAAAATTAAAGAATTTTATTAAACCTTGCTTTCTGAGTACAAACACCAGTATATGAAGGCCCATTGAATTTTTATTTGCTTTTGGTTTAGAGCATTGCATTCTCTTTTATTTTTTTATATATATATATCTTTACAAGATTTTTTAATTTAAAGCCACAAAACCTGCATCTGTCAGCTTTGCCTTTTATGAAGAAACCAATTTTTGAGACTCAACATTACATGTCTCTTGGAAATTGATCTGGGTGGCAAATAAAATCATTCCCTCTTTTAGGGCATTTCACAAGAGAAAAATATTTGACGGTGGGTTACGTTGCAATAATGTATATTAAAACATTTGATGTATGCTAATATATGTGCTATGTCAGGTAAGTCTATATGATGAAAACAGCGAACTTTTCCCCAACAGCTTGTGTCCCTGAAGGGGAGGCAAAGTGGACTCCATCTTTCACTGGGACTTAATTGGTAGGCTAGAAAGATTGCTTTAGGTATAGTCTAAAGAGAGGAAGAAGTCTCCTGTCACGGTTCAAAGCAAAATATGAAGAAGATCTTGATTTAGCAGAGTGTCACGATGAGTGTTGCCACGTTTGGTTGGGAAACACAGGAAAGGCCGTGCTGATTCACGTGAGGGCCCCTCTAGGCCAGCACCTCTGATGGTGGCCAGAAGTAGGTGCCTGACTGAGTATATGACACTTTCCCCAGCTGCTATCTCAGCCTCAGACTGCTTTCAGCTGAGAAGATTTCTCCAGTGACATGGTTTGTTTTATTTACTAATCCTCTGTGGGTGTCTTTGAAACATTTCTCTGTTCTCCTCTTGAACCTGTGTAAACTTTTTAAATCCACAGCGTTATTTGGGAAGGAGTTCCATGCAGCTACTTCATGTTGGGGTGAAAAAACTATCTCCTTGCATTCATTTTGACCCTAATTCTTCCTGACATCATCTGACAGCCCTAGATTTTTTATTAGATGAAACAACAAATAGCACATCCCTGTCCATTCTCTCCATGTTGCTCCTTATTTTGTTGATCCCTACTATCCTCCCACTAAGTCCCCTCTGTTGCAAGCTGAAGAGTCCAAGCTTGCTCAATCATTCCTCATGCAAAAGCCACTCCTTGGACACCTACATTTTAAGAACCAGATTTCCTCACCCTCCTATATCTTCTTTTTTGGATTCCACTCCCAATTATCAAGGCATTTTATAAGCTTTGTTATGTGATGGTCACCTACTAATCCAGTTCCTTGTGAGCAGAGTGCAAGAAAAGTGCTTATCTAGAGCCACCAAAAATATGATCCTGGTTTCAGCTGGGATAGGGTTAATTTTCTTTGTAGTCAAGGACTTTTTCAGCTTCCCATGCTCTGCCAGGTGCACAAGAAACTCAGAGGGTCACAGCCAAGATAGTTGATCCAAACTGACCAAAGGGCTATTCCATACCATATGGCGTCATGCTCAGTATAGAAACTGAGGGGAGTTGGCCGGGGAGAGCAGTCGCTGCTTGGGAACTGGCTGGGCATCAGCCGGTGGGTGATGAGAAATTGCACTGTGCATTACTTATTTTGTATATTATTATTATTTCAATTATTTTCCCTTCCTTTTCTGTCCTATTAAACTGTCTATCTCAACCCACGAATTTTACTTTTCTTTTTTTCCAGTTCTCTCTCCCATCCCACTGAGGGGTGGGAGAGCAAGCGAACATCTATGTGGTGTTTAGCTGCCTACTGGGTTAAACCACAACAAATGTCAGCTTTATCAGTGGATAATCCCTCTTCTTACTCCTTGCAACGAATAAGCCTACCAGGTTGGTCGATACTTGTGCACTTATTACTGCAGTGATGTTTTTTCACTGCAAACTCAATGCTTTGCAGCCTTTGTTCCAAGACATGAGCTGCTGTGGTTGAAAGACTTTTGTCAATAACTTACTGAAAGACTCTTTCCATTTGTCCTCATCAGACCTTAGATTTATGTCCAAATTCAAAGGAGGAACAATTAATAAGCCTGCTTACTATGTGTTAAAAGCTAAGAAACTTTGCAGAAATGGGGACACCTGTACACATCACAGGTACTCAAAGCTGGAAGGTCTTTGTGAGGGCCCTGCAGGATCAGTGCATTAAACTGGCTCAGACTGCTCCTACGGGTCCCAGGCTTTCTGCCACAGTAGTCAGGAATAAACTGAAGCTTACTTCACCTGAAACACAGGTAGCCAGTGCTCTTAATAGGTCTTAACACTGGAAATACTTATCACCCAAGGTACAGCCCATGGCATTCACAATCCATAAGCTTAATACAAGAAAATGATGCTTAAATCCTACTGAATAGAAGACTTCTAATACTTGAGACAGGATAGTCTAAATTAATTGACGAAACATAAAAGTCTCCCCTAGGCCACATTAGGACAAATCTCAAAACTAGCAGGCCATGTAGATCTGTAAAGTATAGAAAGTTGTGTGTGTGTAGCGTAAAAGCAGTGTGAAAGATTACTTTTAAACATAAACAAAAAGTCTGAGGGAAAAATTTTGAAATGTTCTGATTTGGTCTTAAAAAAGAGGAATAGGGAGAATGGGTAAGAAGGCCAAGAAATGCTCTAAGCAGAAACTCTAATGTGAAAAAGAATTCAGTGTTAATCGCAAAAGCCACCCCATTATCTCTATTTCAACAATTTTTTCTGTTCCAAACTAGAAAGTAATTTTTTAAGACAACGATTATCCCAAGAAAAGCGAAGCTGTTAGAAGTGTCTTGTTTGCTGTAATTAACTGCAATTCAAGAAATGAACATAAAGCAAATTATTTAATTGGGAACCTGGGAGGAAAAAAAGAGTATTGTTTTCCTAACAGCCTGAAAAATAATGACTGACAGGTATTTCCTCAGCATGCCTTTGCTAAGGTCCTTGAGAAAGAAAAAGGTAGATTTAAAACTGCATTGAGAGTGTAGCATCACGAGCCTCAGTAATTAGTAAAACTGGAAACAATGCTAAGAGAACAGTACCTACTATCCATGCTGGTGCTTACCTGGGCTGTGCGTATGGGATCGGGAGGTGAAAAAAGCTCCTATTCTCCAAAACAGTTGATATGCTTTGTCATCATGAGGGAGAAAACTTTCCTTGTCAAGTTGTTTAGAATAACCTGATGAGAGTTGCTTTCTATACATCTTTATGAAAACTCTCAGCTTGGAACATGTGAGTCCAAGAGAGGACTCACTCATTCCTGTGCCCATCTACACTACAGCGCGTTTTTGGACAACACTACTAAAACTAACAGAACAACGGGATTTTCTTGGGATTGATGGAGATAAGAGTCTGCTCCATATCATAAAATCTGCCTCACTCCACAGCAGCCTCTTAACTGGACCAGAATGGGATACTGGACTCTTAGCTGCCTTGAAATAGCATCATGTTTGATAGGAAATAAGCTCCCACTCGTGTCACCTTCTGGTGTGGCCACTTTTAGACTATTTTGTGTCTAAAAAGCTTCTAAAAGAACTTTAGATACTATACCAAGTACATGCCTTGAAAACCAAGACCATATTATTAGTTCAACATTTAATCTCTTTGGCCACATTTCTGTGACTACTTCTGAAACCGCAGTGAGACATACCTTCCACAGCCGCATTAGGCACCACAAGATAAAGAAATAGTTGAGGAAACCTGAAGTGGATCATAGGCTGGCTGTGCCGTGATATCTGATACTACCTTGGCTGTGTATCAACTGTGTTAAAATTTAAAAAAAATGTAAGGCTAAATAAGAGTGAGGCCTTAACTACAGAGCTGGTACATCCTGGGGCGCTGTTTCATAGAGAAGCTCACTGTTTGAACAGCAACATTTCATACACTGTTCTCCCCCCTTGACCCTTTCCATTCTGTCAAAAGATAGTCTTTGTTCTTCAAAGAAATACATTGGTTGTGATTAATTTATTGTGCAGCACAGCCCTATTGCTAAGTTATTTTCTCAGCTAAGGACATCATCCTCCAATGTTAGGTGTGGATTTCAACTGGCTAGCAGATTGTTTCCTGCCTAAAGATGCCTTTTTTTTTTTTAAGTGCATGTATCCAAATCCTGCCTGTAATGTCCCCCCCCAAAAAAAATCACTATGAGCTGCCAATGTTAGACAGTTTCTCATTCTGGATTGCAAAAATTGCTCCTTTGTCACTAAACAGTGTTCAAGAGCTATTCCTTAGGCTACAGTCTTAAAATCGCAGTCCTATTTTCAGTATTTCACTTCATCATATTTAACAGCTAGGTGATGAAAAAAAACTGAAATCTTTAAACCTCTGTACAATTGGTAACCTCAAACATGAGGAAATTTGTTCCATGCTGTATTAAAACGATCCATTTTCACACAGAAAATTGATCCATCAGAATTATCAACCTATAAAAAGTGTGCTTCAAAAACAGTTTTGTGCAATACCCATTAAATACAACCATAGTTTATGACTATCACCTTAGCTGTTAGCACAGAAGGACTTTTAAGCAGTAGATATTCACCATCCGGTTGGAGGACATGTCACTGCTTTCACAGAGAACATCTACTGTCTGTCTTTTTTTCTTTTTTTTGGACTACGTAAAATTTCATTCTCAAATGGTCTTCACATAAATTGTAGAAATACTTGGCCTTCAAAGCCAAGCTGCACAGATTGGACAAGGGTATAAAGATGCCCACTGACTTGTAGGACACTTCTAGTGATCTAACTTAGATGTATAGACCAGAGTGAGATCTTAGAGGTATAGACCAGGTGGAGATTAAAGCTTTGCCTTCTCAAGAAGAAGAAAAGAAAATTCAGTAGGATTTATTGTGTACAGCCACAAAAGCACAATGATTTTCACAAATGTCAGCAAGAACATTTTTCACCAGCGTTTAACTCAACTCAGTGAAACTTGTAAATCCTTTTACCTGTTAGAACAGATCCTTTTATTAGCTAATTAACTTGGGAAATGCATATTTAGGAAAAACATTGCCATTTGCATCTCATAAGCACCCCTAACTGTATAGACTCATAGGACCCAAACTGAAATTGGGAAAAGAGATACGTAAGATGTTCATAGAATTAATCCATTTTTATCTGTAGGATTGTTTGGTATATTTGATTAAAATCAGAATTAACCTGCCCTACAAGACAATTTTCCTTAAACTGTAGTGGACAAGTATGAATCCATTGCACATGCTGCATATCCTATCTTACTGACACATTGAGAAACTACAAGAGCTGCATGTCTCGCTTCAAGACTAGAAATGCACCAACATACTAATGAAGTTATGTCCAGCCTGGACAGCAATCCAAACCTCAAAGCTCACCTTACGTACAAATGTTTGGAAGACCTGATTTGAATCATGCCCAGAAGGCTGACGCTTCAAGGCATTGTGAGAAAAGTCAATGCTAACGAAGAGGACACTTCGGAAAACTAGCATGCCACAAGGTCCCTTGCCCTGGAAATCAAGAGGCTTCTGCCTTGAGTCTATAACTTGGTTGAACTCAATTGTGACGTGAAGGGGTGAGAAGGGGTGATGCAGGCTAATGGTATGACTTTTATGTTGTTTTCTATTTGGAGTCTAGAACTTTAGTTGGGTAAAAACATCAGAGGCTTACCTGACTTGGCAAGGAAATAGAGATTCAGGGCAGAGAGGTGTGAGGGCAGGTAAAGGGTCCAAATGTTAATTACTCCAATAGAGCTGAGAAACATTCAGTTCATACAGGTTCTTCCACGTTTATCAGCAGCAGTCCTGAATTCACAGCATCTAGCGAGGCCTGAATTTAAATAGCCTCCAATGACAGCCATTCAAAGAGGTTGTTCAATCTTAAAACAAAACAGAAATAAAGCCATTCTGCTTTTTGTCTGGAGGAAAGTTCAGGGGAAAAAAAAAAAAAAAGGGTGAGAAAGCTGTGCAGTTGGTCAAAGTTAAGAAGAATATCTAATAGAAATATGTGACAGTTTCTCAACATGGAGAATTTTCTTCGCTATCTTTGCTTCTATGGAGACTTTGTTGGACTTTGGGGTTTTTGCAGTACTGCTGTAACTTGCAAGTGCTTTTGTCTTGATTAATATGTAGTCAATAGATGAAGTGAATAAAATTTTGCTCCTGCCGTCCAAATCTGTATATTACCGTGGTGGGCTGACCTTGAATGGCTGCCAGCTGCCCACCCAGCTGCTCTTGAACTCCCCTTCCTTGACAGGACAGAGGGTGAAAATAAGATGGAAAAATTTGTGGGTTGAGATAAAGACAGGGAGATTGCTTACCAGTTACTGTCGTGGGCAAAACAGAGACAACCTGGGGAAAATGAATTTCATTTACTGCCAATTAAAATAGACTTTGGATGGTGAGAAACAAAGATGAAATTAAAAGAACACCTTCTCTCCTTCCCATTTTCCCTGGCTCAGCTTCACTTCTTCATTCCCAACTCCTTTCCTTCCCTGGCCCCCCTCCCTAAGCGGCACAGGGGGATGGATCTGGGGGATTGTGGTCAGCTGGTAACAGCCCCTCTTCTCCTTCCCCCTCACACTTTTCCCCTGCTGCAGCTTGGGTCCTTCCCACAGGGTGCAGTCCTGCAGGATAAACCTGCTACGGTGTGAGGTCTCCATGGGCTGCAGGGCAATCTCTGTTCCAGTGTCTGGAGCACCTCTTCCTCCTTCTCCTTCTTTCACCTTGATACCTGCAGGGCTGTTTCTAACACTGGTTTTCCTCACTGCTGGGCAGCCTTTTGCCCTTTCTTAAATACATTTTCCTAGAAGCACAGTTGTGCCCTGCAGTACGTCCATCGGAGCCATCTGACACTGCCTGTGTCCAGAGTCAGCCCCTGGCGTCTGCCCACAGAGGCCACTCCTGCAGCCCCCCACTGCCAGCACCTGGACACCTGCACCCAATACTATTTCTCATGAGATTTTAGTGATAAGGCTATAATTTGGCTTTTTTTTTTTTTTTTTTTAAGAGAAAACAATTAAAGAGAGCAAGGATGAGCATATGCCAAGGCACAGAAACCCAGATATGCATGTGACCTCCATCCAGCACCTCCTGCTTTTCCTATGCTTGACTGCTCACACTTTAAATTCCTCTTAATATGTTATTATTAAAAATAATAAGGGATATGTTAACACATTTACCATTGATAACCAACTGAGGCAAAGCAATTACAAATTATGCACAGGTGACAATCCTGACTCTCGGCATTCAAGGAAACTTCTCCCAAAGGCTTTTTAAACATCTTCTGGTGAACTGCAGTCTCCGTGGGAGGAGGAAGGACTTGCCAGAAGCAGTTTTTGTGCTTGCCCTCAGGCAGGTTCATTTCCCATACTCAGCACAAGCACAGCCTGTCTTGCAATAACCCAAAATTCAAACACGCCCCATGCAAACCAAGTCCCGCTAGACATAAATTTTACTTTCACATCTCCAGCCTGCCGCCGGGGCTGGTAGGAGCCTTGTGTCTACACTGAAGATGTGCTTCCAGGGGGTGGTGACAGCTCTCAGAAGAAAGCAGTGAGTGAAAGGGGAACATGACAGGGGGCTCTGTCTGACATGGACCTTAGCAGCATGGGAGAGGTTGCAGGGACGGCGGAGGGAGTCAGCACAGCCTGGCGGGGGACAGGACGGTCGGCATTAATTCTCACCCTCAGACAGAGCCTTCTACCAGCAGCCCGAATCAAAAAGAAAAGTCTGCTTTGAAATCATAAGGAAAGTTTCAGGGCATTAAAAAAAAAAAAAGAACAAACAAAAATAAAAGAAAAAGAAGTAGTCCACCATAAATAATGTAAATTACACTAAAGCAAAATTTAAATAGATTCAGAGTAATATACATTTCTGATCAAATCAAAGACTATTTACCTCAAACTACTCACACACAAACCAGTATTTTTTGATAACAAGATCACCTGCTGCCTTGACTTTTTGTGTATTTTACTGATTTGCTTGAAATTCTCGATGGGGACTGTTAAGAATTTGGAGTAAAGCAGCATGTTGTAGGGACCAGAAACACTGTGTATGTGAAGTATCCAAGTAAGCCTTTTAAAACCTCAGGAACAGTCTAAGAAATAACGCAGACATTTTCAAATATAAGTTTTCTATTTCTAGAACTAAGAAATGAAAACTAAAATCAGAGATCCTAATCAGTGGATAGTTAAAAGCTGAAGCTCAGTGTTTACGTGTGGATTAATTTCAGCAGCTGTGATTGATTACCCGAGTCAGAGAGCAGTTTTGCTTCCACTATGAGCTGGCTTTATCACTTACAGAATTCAACTGTGCTTAAGTGAGAAAAATGCCTGTTCACAGGTAACAGTTTAACTGTCCCATACACGCTCTGGAAAGAAAACAGGCAACGAACGTAAAGCCAATGGCAGCTTTCAGACAGAAGGACTTGGATTCCCTGGATTTTGCATTACTCTGCCTGCTCTCGCAGATGGAGCGAGCTGGTGGAGCAGAGGCTACAAAAGATACATGCTCCCGCATTTGTACCGCGGACACACTTGCTGACCGAAGAGCAGCCGGCTTTATAAGTCCAGCCTTGAATCAAGAACAAAGGAACAGTGCTCAGATTTCTCATTTTGCTGGTTTTGTTTTTTGGGGAAAAATACCAATGCAGATCTAGCATTCCTAGATAAAAGCTGAAGTACAAAACAGTAAGTAAGGGCTGGTGGCTTTCTCTGCTTTGGTCTCAGACAAAGGGGAGCTGGCAGTCATTTGAAATAATAGTATCTTTCAGAGATGCCCTTGAAAAATATTATTATGAATTGCCCTCTGATGACTAGTGAAGTATGTTAAACAAAGGAAATAAATTTTTCTTTAAAGAGAGTTCTCTAAGCATAATTGCACACATTTCAGTAAGTTTTAAGGTCAGGGTAAATTAGAAATATGCACTTATTCTGTTACAAAGTTCAATCAGAAAAAAACAACGGTCTGTCATGGATCAAAACCACCAGTATTTTGATTTTAACACAAATTCTTAGAAAACTAATAGAAAAATAACTTCCAAAAGACATATCTCACTTTCCTCACACATAAGCAAGCAGTGAACATCTCTATTAAGTATAGAACACAGTCTTAACAGGGAGACAATATTAACGCCACTGAATAAAAAAAAAAAAAAAACATATTAAATCATATTTCAGAGACATGCTGAAAGCATCTATCAGCATTGACACTTTCAGAAAGCCAAACTAATCCCAGCATTACCAGCTGTCAAGAGCACCAGGATAAAGTCTTGAGTTAAGGAAAAAAAGCATGTCACCTATCATTGGCCAGCACCTGGAATGAAACAAAATAACTTGCAAGGGGGCTTCATGCAAGTCTCCTCTGCCACAACAGTTAAACACAAGAGGAGAGGTGGTAAAAGTTGCGCAACAGCATGGAAACCCATCCGGAAAATAAGCAATTAAGAATAAGCAGCAGCTGTCAGTCACTGGCCATGCCATCAGGCCCTTTCTGAGCATGCCAATAGGGCTGTACATGTCATGTCTAATATCCCCAAGCGTTTTGCTTGGCTAGAGTCTTTTAGGGATGGAAATTCAACTAGGACTCCCAGAAAAATTCAGGGTCCATCTTGAATGAACAGAAATAGAAATACTGGCTCACAACAGCCATACTCAGAGGATATAACACGTGAATTCACATAAACATGATGCTTCACTGGAGAGGAACTAAAACACTTGCCGGCACAGATCGTCTTGAGAAGAAAAGGGCTAAAAGGAAAATGTTCTTCCAAAAAAGAGCCTTAATCGGTCAAAAATCAACCCAGATTGATTCCTGGCATTTCCAAACACAAGCCCAAACCAAAGTGAATTTTTAAAAATGTTACCAGAAAAATATCAAGAGTGGTAATTCTGAGCATTTGTGCTTCATGAACATACCCTCCATTTGAGGAGCAGGGAAAAGGTGCTCTGATGAAACTTAGCGCAGGGAACTCTATGCCAACTACTGAATTTCTCCACATAGTGTCAGCTGGATGGATGCCAACGGCTAGAGACCACAGTCCCTTCACAAGGACCTCTGGGAAGGATCTATCTGAATTAGTCTTGTAGGCACAGTTTGTGAAACTCTATGAGCTCTTCCAGGTTCTCTACCACATAAATTGCAACGTAACTGCAGAGCGGTTATTGTTAAAGGACAAATAATTAGTTAGCAATGAGTTGAAGACAAAAGAACAAGTAATTGCTTGTTTTCTTTATAGATTACTTAGACTATAAAATAGAACTTTTGGCAAAAAGTATCCTTCACCATTAATTTCTAGCTCAGTGGGTGCAAAATATTTGCAGTACAAAGTGAATGTGGACCCCTGTTAAAGTGCAATATTTTCTCCTGTCTGTTCAAAGATATCAGAGAGGAAAGTGCAAAGAGAAATGCCCCTAAGAAAAGCTAGCTAAACTCTGCTCGCAAAGAAAAGAGCCTGGAATATAACATGGTACCAGCTCTCCAAACCGATCTTTGTGCAAGGAGGTAAATGTTAAGGCTTGAAATGGGAAACTGAAAGGGGTCACTGCTTTTATTGAGCTTTTCCTTCTTGTAAAACCAGCAGGTTGAGTGTTGTACTCCTTATGGGTCACTGATAGCCTATCACAAAGCCCCCTCTGTTTGGATACTGTCCCCGAAACACCACCAGCCAGCAGAGCAGAAACACTAAGGTGGAACTACCATCCAAAAAGCTTCCCAGCACAATAGCTGCTGCTGTCATGGTAGGACAATAAAGTGGATTTTATGCTGGTATATTTTTCTCATCATATGCATGACAGAAAGTCTAATGGGCCTTGCTAGTTTCTTAGTAGCTTTTAAGGCCCTATAAAATAGCCTACTATCAGTTTGATCTGTGTTCTCAAGATGTCTACCTGAACATCAGAGAGCTCCAGCAGGAGCTATGTTTTCATTTCCCCAACCTGCATGGAAGAGATAAACTAATTAGTTGAGAAATTAGAGAGGAAAACTATTAGCATCACAGAAGTGAAAACGAAAGCACTATGAGAATTTATACATGGGGAAGACCTACCCACCTACTGCTTTCTAAGGTCTGGAGGGGTTTTGTTAACGTACCTTTTATTTTCCAGGGGAAGGCAGTTCCTGCCAACAGTCCCAATCAGCAGGGACTTGTTTAATGTTGGTGGAGAAACACTTTATCCTTCAATAGTCTACTTGCAGTTGAATCTCCAACTTTATGGAGTTTCAAAAGGAGCCTATTTCTAGAGGACAAAAAGATTGAGCTTCAAAATTACTGGTGACAGGAGCTACAGACAGGGGTCTGGGTAAACAGGTAGAAGGGAAGAGGCTTCTCTTCTGATCAATACTTCATGTTTGGCAACTGAAGTCATACCTCTCTCCCTTCTCTCTCGGCAGGCTGGGACTGTCCTATGTCAACTCACTTGGTGCCAGCTTCTTTGGTGGGACTGGTACATCCTCATCATTACCCCATATCCATTATTATCCTCAATTCGGAAGAAAGTACAAAGCTTTTTATTTTTCCTTTCTCTCAGTCCTGGCTATACTGGGCTGACCCATTGCAGCTGAGTCCACAGAGACAGTACTCCAAGAAGGATTACAAGAGGACGAGAGGAAATGGCCTCAAGTTGCGCCAGGGGAGGTTTAGATTGGATATTAGGAAAAAATTCTTTACTGAAAGAGCAGTCAAACATTGGAACAGGCTGCCCAGGGAGGTGGTGCAGTCACCATCCCTGGAGGTGGTCAAAAAATGTGTAGATGTGGCACTTGAGGACATGGTTTAGTAGGCATGGTGTTGCTGGGTTGACGGTCGGACTAGATGATCTCAGAGGTCTTTTCCAACCTTAACAATTCTATGATACTATGAATAAAGACAGATTTTGTAATGTTTTTGCAGCATAACTTACAAACTTCATTCTTAGAAAACAAAGAGATTGATTTATTCTGTTCTCAGTTTTACACAGATTTGCTGTCTTCCTCCTACAATCACACCTGATAACTTATTAATGAAAAGATGCAAGTCTGAATATATCTACTGCACAAACACATGCTATCATTGGCTCGGATTCTACCAGACTCACTCATGGTTAGGAATACCTTCCTTTGCAACAATTTGCCACCAATTTAGCAAAGCTTTCCATGTACTAAGCCTTAGACAATTTGAACATGATTAGTAGGGTCAGAATGGTGATCCGGATGATGCTGAAGTTTCACAGATAACAATTAAAACTTGTCTCTGAAATAGCTCACGTGCAACTTCAGACTTTGAAAACTCTCAGGTTCAGGCTAATTTCCAGAGGTTACTCCCATAGCTGACGTTCATCCTATCTGAAATAAAGGCTGCAGAAAATGTTACACTGGAGTGACATTTATCTTGCAGCAGCTTTGGACCTTACAGTCTGCTGGCAAAATATATCTCTTATCCTGCAAGCAAGTGCATCTCGATGCTGAAGTTCTGCAGAGCAAATACAGTTACATGGGTTTTGATGATACAAAGCAGAGAAAAATTGAAACAATGAAACTTTTGTCATCTTTTACAAGAATGCAAAATATATTTTAAGTTATGTAGCCACCACATGAAAAAATAGACCAAACAAAAGCATACAATCAGGGAAAGTCCAACAGATATTTCACACATACTAATCATACATATAGAGTGTCAGCTGCAAACCACTTCATTTTTAACTCCTTCCCTGGGAGATATGAAAATATCCTTGTCTCTGATAAACACTGCAGAAATCAAGATCGGTGGTGAAAAGGAACCGAGAGACAGGAGCAGCAGACCTCATTCCCCTAAAGTAATTTCTCTCCAAAGCTTTGTTCCTAGCCCTGAACACAGTTGACCTTTCTTTCTGACTGACAGGGAGATCCCCTTTCTTGTCACATCTGCCACATTTCTTCCCTGAGTTACTTTCCAGGAAGCTCCAGACCCCTAACAGTGGGAGTATTACCAGACCTTCTCCAGACTGGCCTAACAGCCTTCTTCATGACTATTCCCATGTTCCCTTCTTGCTGCTGGAGTGGTTCTCTTTGGTCCTCTTCCCTATCTCACCACAGATAAGGACCAAACTCATTCCCTTAAAGGAATTTAAGGGAACTACACTTCTGAATAACTCTTCTTTTTCCCCCAGCTCCTTCTCAGAAAACTTCTGTATATAGCAGCAAAACGAACGCAACAATCAATACCGTGTCCCTTTCCATTTAACGTTTCTTTAAATACTTAAAATACCTTCCCTGAAATATGCCAAGCGTTCTCAGTACTGGTCCCTGAAATTCCTGTTACCTTCATGTGATCCCACAAATATGAGCAACCGTCTAGGATGAAACATGCTCCAAAAGCCAGCTCACAGAGGGAAACATACTGCTTTGCTGCAATGATAAATTTGACTGCAGGGTACCCAAACTATTTCTACTTCAGGCTGAACAGGCATATGACTGCACTAACCCTGTCACTGTGCATGGGACTACCCAGCTCACTGAGGTAATTGCAAGCTAATTTTGCAGCAACATGCCCATTACTTCCCACGCTATTATATATAAAAAACACCCTGCAGCGGCTACCAGTGCTCTCCCAACAGTGTCACAAAACAGGGCAGGTAGAGATGCCCCCACCCGTGGAAGTGGAGAGGTGCCTTGGTTTTTTCAGAGTATCTAGGTCAGAAAAGATGAGTATGCATCACAGCCTGGTGTGCCCCAGCCTTTTTCAGGACAGAAAACACTTGTTGTATTACCAGAACATATGTATTACAGTGGTATCCAGCTCTTTTACAGACATCTGGGAACAACCTGGCTTCTTGCACTCCCCACCCCTCTCCTATGCATTGCAGTGTAAAGACACAGGATTATGTGGCCCAATGTCCTACAATAGTCCCTTTGAAGAACATGGTAAAAAGTAGAAGTCAATAAAACTCTCTCAATACCCTCTGGAAAAGGCAGAAAGTTTTTCATCAACTGTTAAGGAAATGTTTCTTCTGTTGACTAGTACTTGCACGAAACATATATATTTACATAAACATTTTGTATATTTACTGTTGGTTTTGAGAGACATGATACACATGTCACTGAGGTCAACAACATTTTAATTGCTAAAGAATTTTTTTTCAAAGCCACCTGGGAATGGTTAAAACAGGATACGGTGCTTTTATTCCTGCTTGCCTTCACGAAGCGAGCTCTATTCTCTGCTGTACACACGATAGTTGCTATGCATACAGATAGCACCTTAACAATACTATTCTGACATTTAAGTATTTCACCCTCTGTGCAGGACAGCCTGTTTGTATTTTTAAGCTTGGTTCTTGGGCCAAATGCAAAGAGACCACTGTGTGACTCTGAGCTTATCTTCTGTACTCCCATCTAAAAAGTTAATGTTGGGTGTGTCAGGTATCACCTGGGGATTTAAGCAAGAGGCTTTTTGCAGTTAACCCAATCCCGTGACCTGCTCTGAATTACCTTTGATTTGAAGGCAGTCTAGTTAACTACCAAACTGCCCCTTCCATTAATTGGAATCAAATTCTCCTGAAATGTGGGTGCACAATAATTCCTATTTTGCCTCCCTAATGGCTCTATACCTACTCTGTTACACCTTAGAGTGAAGGTACTGGTGAGACACAGGTGGAGAAGGTTGTTTTGTTGTGTTCACCTTCTGGAGTATGGGTTTCTTTGCTGAACATTTTTGAAGTATCAGCATCTAGTTATCCTAGCAGTTGTCTATACAGAGGTTAGTGCCTTCTTGGTAAAAGTGCTTGCTCATCATTAAGAAAAACAGTGTATTCGTCACTGGTTCCTGTTTTACCTATACTACAAACTCACTTTAGTCCATCTTTCAGCATCTGGAAAAGCAGGGTAATAGGTATTTCTCATAATGAGCTCTCATTTCTCCTCATTACTGATTGCAAAGTTTGTATCCAACCTGTGTACCAAAAGTTGTGGTCCTGGTCACTAGACAGGCACTCTTTGTGTTTATGGGCTAAATAAAACCTTATATATGCCCCTAGTCAAGGGCTGCAATAGGATTTTGTGTTGATGCCACAAGGGAACTGAGTAGGTAATAGAGGAAGGTTGTCTCTATAGCAAATTCTACAAAATGGCATAGGCAGCTGCTAAATTATCAGCTGGATTTTAAACTCAGGCAGGGAGCTCTGGGGGAACTTTCCAAAAGGATTACTACTCCGGTGTCCCTGTGAGCCAGGCTGATCATCCCATCCTGGGTCACTCCATGCTGTGACTGCGTTAGCCCACAGAAGGCATGGGCAACTGCAGCTACACTGATGTGACTCCTGCAGTGCCCTACAGTGTCCATGGGATCAGCTCTGCCACTACAGCCAGGATCAGCTTCTCCTGCAAATCAGGTTACTCCATCGCTCTGCGGCAGTGCCTCCTTAGTTCTAGCCACAAACTATTGCATTGTGCAGAATAGGCAGCAAGGGGACATTTTAAGAAGTAATGTTTCAGAAAAGAGGGATATTTAATGCAACACCAGTGCTGGTTACTTTCAACAGTTTACCAGATTAGAACTGTTTTATAAATCCTTGTTCATAGCAAGAATAAATAGCAACTGAAAAAGGAACATCAACCAGAATTGTGCCTGGAGAGCTGGTATGTTGCTAGAGTCTCCATCCTTCACTATACCTGCTGGTTTTATCACTTCTATAATTAGACTATCAGAGACACATGGCACATGTCTCACCTCCTTCTGCAGGCTGACTTGCCCACTTAGGGGACAGCGTATATGATAGATATTCTGTGTCTTGCTTCCACAACTAATGCAGAGGCAGAGGCTTTACAACAGAATCACTTATCTTGACGTAGGGGACACATGGACATGCTTGTACACAGCAATTGTTATCATTTTGCCACCCTAATCATTCCTTGAGGACTGGTGCCATTTGCTTACTGCCCTCTAGGTTTTTAGAAGAAGCCAGATTACTGGTTATATTTAAGGTATACATTAAATATAACTTTTGGTAAATGAACAACACCTCTTGAAAATCCTGCTAGGAATTGTCCTCCTGTGGGAGAACCTAACTCAATTTTGGTGATTTAAAGGTTCTGTCTAGTTCTTTTAAATATTCCTTTGACGTTGTATTGCTTTGCTTGTAATAGATTGTTATTGCCCTATATTGAGTTTGCAGAGTGAAGGTAAATCTTTTGTGATGTGATTGTGCTACCCCAAACTCAATATTGTTCAGAGGTCCTTTATAACTCTCTGGTTTCACTGCAACAAGCGGGAGAAATTTTCATTTTTACTCTCTTAGATTTTTACTCTGTGTTCTGAAACTCTAAGGGACTATATTTACAGGCAACGTCTAGTGCACTTTTCATGAACCGAGAACTCAAATGCCATGGTGGGACCACTGTTATTCCCTTTCCCCCAACCACTGATTTACAATATATATAGGGAGAGAGGAGAGAGTGAACGCGCATGCGTGCCCTGGCATCCTATAGTAGTGTTCCTAATACTGTAGAAAACGAAAAAGCTTCCAGTTCTGACATCGAGTATATCATGGCAATTCTTGCTTTAGAAATATGTAACATATTCATTTTCATATAATATTACCAGCCTAATTCCTTATTTTGGTACTATAGGTATGGTAACTAGCTACGTACTAGAAAAGACTTGTTGACATAGATAATGAGCAAATGGCAATCAATATACTATACAATATATGGCTATGCTTTTTCTATTCTGTATCTATACATGCAAATACATACATAAACACACATACAGTGGAAAATTTGCCGATTATTACATCTGCCCAAATGGTTTTCTTGAAAACCCTTCCTAGATGGACAAGTGGAATTTTGCAAGCGTGGTGTCAGGTACAAGCACACAATACTGACATCTACAGGTCAGGAAACCTTTTCTTTTTTTATGTTACAGGCCCAAAATGTCCTGAAAGCATTTGCAGCCTCTAAGTGCACGGGACTCTGGCACAGGTCTTGAGTTTCTTCCTAGGTTGCATGCACAGAGGCAGCGAGAGCACCTGCTTGGCTCCCCAGGTCCTGTCTCAGATTGCCAAGAACCCTCTGGGTAAGGGAGGGAAGCTCTAAGCCCGTTTTCTGAAGTAGGCTTTGCAATTGCATTTCAACAAGTGCACATGACAGTCCCAACTCAAGGACACCATCCCTATGCTTGCTCTTGTTCATCACACACCTTGTGTTCGAAAGGCTCCCCTGCTGCCTGATTTCCTAATAGAGGTTTAAATAATAAAAACAAGCAAAACTGTAGAGTCAGATCACATTTCTTAAATGAGGCAATTCACATATTAAATTTCCTCTCCCCTCTTTTCAGAATATTTGGTAACAACAGTGAATGTAGGATAGGGTTTTAAAATTTTGTCAGGGAGTTAGTGTATTTTTGTATGAGGATTGTTTCATTTTGCATTCTGCCAAGTAGCTTACTAGACAGAAGAATAAATTAAAGAAAACTCTCAGCTTATGGAGGGATCTCTTTAAATGTCAACTGTCCCCCAAGTCTTTGTTTCCCTAAATGCTCTGACCCCTTTTAATGTTCAGGTTTAATTTGGAAAGCCACACAGACTGCAGAGGCAGTGTTTCTTCTGAGGAAAAAAGGAGCATTCTTTTTTTTTTTCTCATCTTTGTATTAGCAAAAAATATCTGTACTGCTTAAGGCTATTTAGGAAAGCAACATTTATGCAGGTTAATAAAGCAAAGAAAGAAAATAGTTTGTCACCATTGTGTAGCTCTTCTTGTTTCATTTTGGTTTTCAGTTGGGGTCTCTCTTTTTTGTGTGCTCACATACTTCTGGGGAGGTAGGATTTCATTAGAAATGCTAAAGAAAACCAACCTTAATTAGTCTGAAACACATCAGTAAACTCAAGCTTGCTGGCGCAGGCTCATGTAGTGTGAAAGGCAGATACACTGGGGTCAGTCATGGTGAGTTAGTGGTTTAGTAAGACTCCCATGAGTCTACCTCTCAAAACTATAAGCAGTCAGCAAGACAAAATAGCCTTGATCAGCATTCAAAGTCATGCCTCTCTGGACAGGATGGTTAGCTACAGTTTTCTGCCTACTAATGTTGCAATTATTCCTGGTGCTCTTTGTATCCTGGGTCTCTTATTCTAAAATGTTTGGCTCAAACGCTTTTCCCAGGTGAGTGTACTTTGACTTTCTGCAAGTTAAAGGTCCTTTGTGAGCTGTGCCTTTGACTCGGAGAACACAATCTGCAAACATTTTATAAGACATTTTGGGCTAAAATCCACTCTGACACTCAGGCAGACACCCCAGGCAGTACAGGCAGGGCTGGCTGTGCCAACAGACATGCCTGCAGTGTACCAGAGACCTTGGGGTGAACTAGGCTGAATTTTTATAAAGACCCTCAAAACATTTAGAGCACACAATTTTATTTATTTATTTATTTTAGCATGCCCAGCTGGAAAACTGAGATTTTAGACTTGTTGGGAATGCTTCTAGGAGAGTGGAGACTGACACTCAAAGTCCCAGGTTGGATGCAGTGAGGGTGTCTGTGTTTGGTATTGGGCCACAGATGTTACAGAAGGGGATAAAGTCCTCATCCAGACCAGTAACTTGGCTAGATTCAGTCCATTTCAAATACTGGGACTCCATTCCAACAAGAACAAGGGATTTAAAAACAGAAATCTCTTCAGGGTACAATTTCTTATTTGGTAGCTTTCCTCTGGTCACAAAGCTGAAGCTGTCTTGGGAGGGGGGACGAGAAGGTCTAGAACAGAGATTGCTGGGCACTCACATGAGTTTTGGAGCAGAGACTTGTCAAAACAAGTGGAAAAAAAAAGAAAAAGTTTCAATGCTACTCAGAATTCTGGGTTCTGCAATAATGTGAATTGACAGAAATGCCTGGTATCAAACTGAAAAAATATCAACACTGTGAAGCTGTGTCTGTTGCATGGATCAGCACTGCAAAGTGTTGGCAGCTAATACCTAAACAGACCCAACTAAGATAAGCACCCACAAACCCCCAAATGTGTTCCAATCCTACCTATCTATTTCCTGAACATAAAGCAACTGACTCACCAAAAAAACCCAAACCATCCTTGCATCCTCAAGAGCTTCTGCTTCCCCTAAGAAAGCAAAGGAAGAAAAGGGATGTTCTGACGTTCCCACTGACTTGACTGGGGAAACCACAGAAATGACCCTGGAAAGACTTCAGGGAAAGATATATTGGATTATAAGAAGCTGCCCATATTACTGCGAGGAACATGGTAAAAGTGCAAGATGCTATTGGAGACAACCCCCAGCACAGCCCAGTGGAGTCAGATTCCCGGGGAGGCAGGGAGAAAAAGGGGCCCCAAGGCCAGTTTTGCCTATTTTGTAGTTTTTTACTTCATATCTATGTGGAGATCTCTCTGGCTGATGTTCAGCTTTCTTTGTAGTGATTTTATCGCTGCTACATAACACATCCCAATGCATTAACAAAAGAATAAAGCTGCTGGGACAACCCAGCTGATCACTGGGCTCCGATACTCTGAGCTGCCATCATCTGTCTTTTCACCGAGTGCCTTGGCTGAAAGGAAGCTGGAAATAAGAGGCAAGGAGCCAATGCCCAGTGACACTGCAGGGACCACAAGAGGAAGATCACCTAACACATTTTGCTTTCTTATTGTTAGCTTTGTCAGATCCTGAAGTACAGGTGCTGGTAGGTGAGTTTTCCTAGGGTCACTCCCCCTCTTCACACTCTGCATTAACTCCTTCGCTGCCCCATGGCGACAGCTGTCACGCACCCCATGTATGGCATTTTGAGAAGTTATGCAGAAAATTGACAAAGAATTCATAAAAATCTTCCAGTGGTGAAGGATTTGGGTTGGCAGAAGTACACTGAAATCAGGGAAGATTGTACTTTCTGTCTTCTTGGAATCTGCCTCCTTTGGGTCACATATGTGCACTAAAGCTTAGTGATTTTGCTTCTTAAGGAAAATCATAGTTTAATTTGCACAAACTGGAATTTCTCAATTGTGAAATGACTCTTTCTGCAATAGGTAGCAGAGAAATAAAGTCAAGCATCTCCTTTCCCTCTTTTACAGGTCCTTTCCCCCTCTTCCCCAGCCTTTGTGGGATCTGCTTTTCCAAAGAGTTAAACTGGGTGGTTCTCAGGGGTTTACAAGAGGCATAACTATTCCTGAAAAACAATCTGATACATTCAACTTAGTAAGGCCTTGCTCTTTCCCTCTAATCTTTCAGCAGGACCCAAGGGAGGCTAAAGCTGAGATCAGCCTATTCTCCCCTCGAACTTTGATTCACTATTAAATTCCGCCTAATGACGATGACTTTGCCATCTCACGTTCATCAGTGGGCTATGCGCAGAACAATGCGGGCCCAGCGGCGTATAGAGGGACATTGTTCCTGCCTCCTGGTTGCTCTGTTTGAGCAGCATCACGTGAAAATCCTCATACACGAGAGACATGTAAAACCAGCAAGCGGTATTACTCTCCAGGGTGCGACGGTAACTCAAGTCATACCTTGTGCATGGGCGTTTGTATTTATGTGATCTCCTGTTGAATTTAGAAAACAAAAACAAAGCCTAAAAAAGAATAACGTATAAGGAAATACCAGAGAACTTGGTGGAAAATGAAATGCAATGCTGTGATGGAGTCTCGTGCACGTCCACTGCCTAAGTGACTTAATGATCTGTGCTAAAATATGGTGTCTCAATTTGTATGTCTATGCATGGCAGAAAACAATTTTTATAGCCTTTTAAATCCCCAATTTATTACTGGCTTATAAATAGCACAGCCTTTAACAAGTCGGCATATTCCCCCATCACTACTAACCACTACACAAAAATTCACATGCAGATTTCTATGCCATTTTACAAAAGTGCCCAAGCCTGGAACAGCACTCAATACTCCAAAGAATAACCCAGTTTTCTTTACTGTCCTGAGAGTTTATCCATTTCTGCCTGAGATTTCCCAAGCAGACACGTGTGCACGTATAGCTCATGTGACATCTGCAGGGTGCCGCAGCCCAAGCTGCGCAGATCGTGCTGTGGGACGCTGTGCGCTCCTCGAGGTCAGCACACACAGCAGCACTACCCCCGGGACGGCGGGACAGTCAGAAGGTCAGGCAGGTGGCCAAAATCCTCTTGTCTGCCCATAGTACTCCACCAGGTACCAGCCCTACTGTACCGTGATAAGGACCGCAGTTTGCAGTATTTGTCGATCTTGGTTTTTTTACATCCCTATTCTGCACTTCCAAAATTCTGGGTAGGCCGTTATGGGGGCACACTGTAAGCAGCAGGAGCTGAATCTTGCATGTTACTTTAGTAGACACAAGCAGGAAAACAACAAAAGCCTGACATTTTCTAGACTCACTTTCCTCTTCACACACTATGTAACTCTCTCACTGCCATGCTCCAATAAATAACATGCGCAGTACACGAATGTGGTAAACTCTCTGGGGGAAAAACAACAAAGACTGGGAAGCAGTAATCCCAACATGAAGCATTTTCAATGCTAGCAATTGCTTGGTAACTACAAGGATTCTGTGTCTTTCCATCATTCCCTCAGCTCTGTCTCAAAAAAACAAACAAAAAAAACAAACCAAAAAACAACCCATACCTTTCACAACAAATTCAATTTCATTATTTCAAATATTTTTCCATACTTTTGCAACTAAACTAACTAGTTTATTTTTCTATTCGCTGAAGTGCACACAGCTACTCAAACTAGGTGCTTTTTTGAGCTGGAGCTCATCTTTTACGATTCGAGCTCAAAGAGTGAGTATCCACTGCAAACAGGAGTTGTGTGCCCTTTATTTCTCTTTCTGCTTTTTTTTTTTATAGTAGCAAAGACGTTTTTAAACATTTTGTATAAGATGTTCAACCCAAAGGAGCAGTTCACTACCCAGAAGCAGCAGCAAAACAAAGTAGGAGAGTAAAAGAAAAACCCTAATGCCATATATTAAAACATATTAGACTTTTTTAGGCTGCTCTGCATGCACACACATCAGCTTGACTCAGGAACACAATGTCTAAAATCATGCTAGCATCAACATTGCTTAGGGACAAAGAAATCTATTCCCCCAAGCGCAAAGCTTAATCTGATTTTTCTCACAGAGGCTATTATGAGGTTTTTCACTTGAGTCACTAGAACAAACTGATGCAGCCATCAAATCAGGTACTGGACCCAAATTTACTGAAAATCAAATTTTAACAGGTTTGTGGAAGTTTAGTATACAGTAATTAATATTCAGAATAATTGATCAGAAATAGCTGGTGAAAGCAGAACTTTGTCTACGGGAATATCAACACCACTAAAATAACCAAGGCTGAAGCTACCTGTTCATTTATAAAGGACTTAACGTAGGCTCACATTTAGTGAGGGCACTGAAATCTGTGCACATTAGATCACAAAATACTGCAACGATATTACCCTCACAAGGGAAGAGAAACTGAACTTCAGAAACTGGCTTTTTTATTATTGGCTAAAAGGCCTTTTAGTCCTTTTTCTGCTTATACCAACAAAAGAACAAAGAAAGATCTAAGTACTGGCAAAGAATGTTTTAACCCATGTTCCTGTCAAAGGGAAACAAATTACTCTGCCCTTATCTCTGAAAGGAGATCCAGTCTCAGAGTAACTTGGCCTCGTGCGAGGATGTGCCCAGTACCAAAAAGGAGAGCTCCGGAGTGAAAAGGAAACGATTTGGCTTTGCGATTATTTTAATTACTGGCCACATCCTTTCCCATATCAGCCATTCACACGTTAGGGTTCATTTACTTAACTGGTCACAATTTCTCTCCCTTTTTAAGACAGCAGCAAATAAACCTCAGCTCACTTTGTGTGCATCTCTCAGCCATTTTGAAAGATAAGGCGCAGCCCTCCTGTGGGATTGTCGCCCAGGTGTTCATCAACCAAATGCCAGAAGAGCGAGTGCGTGGGCTAGAGAGTGCGAGGAGCAGTGCCTCACCAAAACCTGCCTTCCGACGCAAAGCGCAGAGCCCCTGTGAAACACCCCTGCTTCTGCAGTTGCCATTTCGTTCTTGTCTTTGGCTTATTTTGTCTGTTTTCTCAGCTGCTTGCTCCACAAGCCCGTTTTGTACTTTGGAAGGTGAGTGCAGTACGTTGAGCAACCTGTCAGACCTGAGGTCTTCCAATTATTGCATTTTAAGCTGGCTCCCAGGCAGCTCCGTTAAAGCAGTGGACCTGCACACCTCACATAGATGAGTCCCTGCTTGCGATGTGGGGAGTTTCTCCCCCAACTTCCCTAGGACAAGCGAGTCCCACCCTCATTCCCAAAACACGTTACTCCCAACAGCCTTATTGGCAGCCTGTGATGGATTTTACACCAAAAATTAAATTCCAGTTTATCTGGCATCGAAGCAGCACCCTTATTACCGTTTCTGCTCAGCTCAAACCATCTCATACTACGCTAACACCTTGACTTGTCATTGCGATAGGGGCGGAAAGTGGCATTTCTTTACTACATAGAAATATATAGGCAAGAGCCACTTACAATAACTACACAGGTTAATGATTCCTCAACATCTAAAGCCAACCCACACTGTCAGTAACATTCATGCAATTGCACTGAAGCCAGGACAGGTAACGGAAACGTGAAACGACATTGCCAGCCTTTAGGAAACAATGTACCTTTTAAATATAGGCCACTTTTCAAAACAGTCTTTGATCAAAAGATAACTTCTTTGATCAAGATTATGTCAACTATTTTTCCTTTTTTTTTTTTTTTTAAATTTGGCTGCTTTGGTTTTTTGGCAGAAGTGTTTGCAATCAATAATTATTTCATAAAGCAAATGTTATTTCAGGTACGAGGCAAATTTCAAACTTCTAGCTGGCCTATTAATCGTAAAAATCTGAAAATCCTAAACTTTGGGTCAATTGTTCGCTGTGCAGGAGAAGTAAAAAGATTGCTGTAATATCATGTTTTCTTCCATCTTTCACTCATCTTTCAAAACTCGGATGTGAATGGATTTTTCTCCTCTCAAAGCCTCTCCCCTTTAAATGCTTGTTGTCTCTACCACTGATCAAGTTTCTGAGAAATTACTTTATGTAAAAGATTGAGCAAGATAAAGTTGCCACATTTCGTTTTATCTTTTTGGTTGAATTATGAGGACTTAAAGTTGTGGTGACAAGACTGCTACCTTCTAATAGGCCTTGTTGCCATGGGAGTGGGCTTTTTGAAAAGAACAAGGCCCACGGCCACCAAGACCTTTTCTGTTATTATTTCCATCCTCGGCCAACACAGAAATCCTTAGTCACAGACAGGAAAAAGCAGTGTAGTATACACAGTAACACTTGCTGACAGTGAAAAACAAAAGGAATGGAAACTAATACTGCAGAAAGCTGAATTGCATCACAGCCTACAAGCAAAAGCATTTCTCTTCTGTAAAAGAAATGCTTTGTGCTGCCAAACAATTCCCTCGCTCTGGGTCTCTTCAGAGATAAAAAGGAAAGAGGGCTGTCATCGTACAAAGTAGGTATTTTGGAACCGACAGGAATTTATTTTCCTCTGGGAAAAGAAAGCACCATGTGGCAAAACCAGGCAAACGAGCAGAAAGCATCTGCCAGTGGCCCACCAGCTCTGGTGCCCGGCCACCACCTGTACCTGGAGCAGGATTAGCCACACAAAGAGGATTAACAGGGAAGGATTGCTGTTGGTGTGGACAGGAAGACCTGCTTCTGCCACCCCCATACCAAGAAATGCCTTCAGTCAGATAAAGAGCATTTAAAGCCCAGTTGGTGGACTCCATCCAGAATCGCCCACGGGAATGCAAAGATAGAGGACAGGTTGGGAAAATCTGGTGCCTTTCTGTAGGCAAACGTTTCACAGGCTTAATGTCTGTGTTCAGTTAAACCTTTAATTAAGGAGGTCTATCAGGTAAAACTGACTGCAAGCTGATTTATGCAATTTAGCACAGTCTACGTGGGTGAAGACTCTGAGATTTGTCTGTAGTTCAGGAAAGAACATTGCAGACTTCTAGTAAGAGAGATGTAAATATAGTGTGGTGGCTGATGAAAACTGTAAACAGTTTACCTCTGTGACAGGCACTCACTACTCTTTTCTATTCACAGCAATTAAAAAAAACCAGCTTTATTAATACCTAAGTATTCTTGGTTTTGAAGAAGATATTGAAGATATTAATTTAGCTGCAGTCCAAGACAAAAAAAATAAAATAAATCAGAAATCTAGGAAAGGAGATCTCCATGGATCCCACTGAAGACAGTTACCCATGCATTCTGTCCAGCTTTTATAAATGCAACAAGAATCATAAGTGCTATGCTCCTCAGGAACATCCCATATCAAAAATTGTCTTATAAAAGCACAACAAAAATTTTGAAAGAATGCATCGGTATAGCAAATTGCAACACGCACACTGACATAGACACGCACACATTTTCCTAAGAAGCTATCTTCCCAGACAAAGGGTAAGAACAGAAATACACAAATTAGTGTGAAAGAGTACGTTGAATTGTAAAACGCATCTTATTTGGCAATGCCAGGTTGCTCTCAAAAAATATTCTACTTGGTTTCACCAGTCAAGTTGTAAATGATGGTGCACTTATTCTTCCTGTGCAGCCTCAGCACAGCCCTGAATATGGCATGTTTATTTGAAACCAGGTATCATAGCAAGAAAATACTTCATTTTTCCCCAGAACTAGAAGTTAAAATCAAAATGTTTCCCAAAGAAACTGTCATATCCAATGTCTTTTGCAACTCTTTTCAGCAAACTCCCAGGACGAGGGATTGCACACTACCTCCCCGTAGTTCTCTCCTGAGCACAGGTTTGCTGTATTGAGGTCAGTTAAAGACCAGTGTTGAAGCAAAGGATAACAAATCACCTCTGCCTCCCATGTCTTCAAGGACGATTGCCTTGCCTGAAATTCAAGTCCCACAATTGTGATAAATGCTACTCCAATTCTGCAGTGCATCTCCTGCAAGTACCTCAGAAACGTGCTTAGATTTTGGAGGGGTAAAGGGCAGTAGCCCACACACCTTAGCTGAGCCTTATGGCAGGAAGGCAAGGAAGCTGCTGATGACACGGAACAAATGACTTGTCTTAAAAAAACAATAAGAAGAAAAACTCAAGCCAAAACATCAAGACCGACATTGTACTGCACGCCGAGATGCAACAAGAACAAAAGAAAAGAACTGACACCATTGCTTACTCTTCCTGCTTGTGTTTCCATCTAACAAATTGATATGTAAGTAAAGTTACTGGATAGAAAACGCCAAGTAAGTGTCATCCCTGCCTCCTTGAGAAACAATATTCAGAAATGAACAAAATATCAAGAAAATATTTTTTTGCAACTCTGGTCCTTAGTCCCCACCTTTAAAGCAACAGCACCAAGAAAACAACAACCAAGCAACTTTACTTTACTGTTGCTTTTTGGAGGGTGAAAATTGTCTCACCTCTCTGGGATAATCTACCTGAAATTTTGAAACATCTTAACAGATGAGGTCAGTTAAAGCCAGGTTTATCAAAAAGAAAAAACTTGATTCATACAAAAGAAACAAAATATTCAATGTATGCCACCTATTTACTGCAATGTGGCTCCTTAGTGCTTAGCTCATCTCATTTTTGCTGATTGGCAATGCTACTTCCTATCAACAGAATGGGATTTTTTTCTTCACATACCAGAAAATTTACTACCAAGCCATCTGAAATTAAATTGGATACAATGGTATTACTGCAGTTTTTGCTAGAAGAAATTGTTTAGAATGTCACCAAAGGGCATAGTCCTGCAGAAGAGTTTAATCGTGCAAAATTACTACTTACTGCTAGCTTGTTATAAAAACTGCAAGAATGGCTAAATCTGTAGGTAAATGAAGCTGTTCCCTTGATACACCTGCGGATCTATACTAGTTTAGTTGGATAAAACCTTAATACTCTGCCTTGAGCAACTTTTATTTCCTATGAGCAAACTAACAGTTTCATTGAAATAAGAGACTCGTTTTTAATTGGAGAAGTGAGCAGCTGACACTACAGGTCAAGCTAGATGGATCAAGGCATCTCAGCAGCCCTGGAGAGTGGGCCAGAGCAAGTCTCCAGGAGCAGAGTCAGGAGGTGGATGTGGGTGCTCCAGGGGAGGGCTCTAGGATGACAGGGAACTATAGATAAGGCGGTTTCTTTTCCTTTCTCTCCCCGTCTCCCACTACTAATCTGCACCACTCCTGCAACAGCCTCCTTCTCCTCTTACCTATGGGGCACCCATCTTTAGTTAACACCTTTTGCTCAAAGAAGTGACAGTATTTGCATTCACACCCCTACAAAATGCTCTCTTGATTCTCAGGCTCCAGTGCATCCCCCAGTCAGGCATGTGCCAAGTTTTGGGGAAAAGGGTTATAAAAGGGATTGGGGCTAGAAGGAAAAGACCAGATATACTGTTAAAAGAAAGGTCAGGACCACAGGACTTTCTACCTCTGCATCCAGGGGAAAGGGCATATGATAGCTGTTGATGCTTGGGATAAAATGTGAAGTGCTGGTATTACTGTCATGTGACTAATTTATGCTTCAAGTATAAATAGGTAGCTCATAATTAAACAACAAGCTGTCTCTGAACCCTTGCTTACTGTTAAACGAATGCAATGTTTAGTCAAAAAGTGTAAACAACAAGAATAGGTGTTACAATGTGAAATAATTCTGATGGCTGTCATAATCTGTTTTCAGAATAGATTAAAATATTCAAGCAAAATAAAGTCTCTAATGACGAAGCAAATCAAATAAGTGAGGCTTATGATGCATAGATAAGTCTCTCAAAACATACTGAAGAAGGATACATATTTTAAGGATTAAAAGATTGTATAGGGAATTCAGGACTGCAAAGTACTGGCAAGATGTTTACTGGCTAAGGAACATCACAGTTCTCTGCTTACTTTTCTTCTAACTACAAAGAAAAACATCAATTAATTTCCTGGAATGCCTGCATACGGTGTTATTCCTCATATACACAGTGTTGTTCTTCCCATTAAAGGATGTATTTCATATCAGAAATACTTGCTAATATGAACAAAATGCCAGCAGTTTTCTGGAGAGGCCCTGGGAGGTGCCTCTAATTCTCTAATCCTAAATTACGTAGACATCACTTCAATTTAATTTATGTAGGCGAAATGTCAAGTGTCCATGAGAGTGGACCTCCTGGGAAGCATTCAGAAATGTAGATGTAAGGCCCGTGCCTGTTCCTATGTAATCACATACATCCTTAGAAGTAGAGACTTGAAACTGAGTAGGGGTATTCTTTTGATCCTTACCTTTTTCCAGGCGTTTATTTCAGAACTGCCTTCATTTTTAGTGCTCAATTTACACTTAGTATCGGCCTTCTAAGGTAGTTTCGTAAGGATCTGGATATTGCACTTTGTAAAAAAAAAAAAAAAGTGTCAGGCAGACACCTCTCTAAATGTCACTGTGGTAAGTTCCACCGGTATTCCAACTATGCTCAGGTGGCTGAACATTTATACCAGATTCTTCCTCGCAGACCCCGAGCGCCTCCTGTGCAAGTAAACAGCTAAACAGATCCACATTTCCTTCTTACCTCCTGCCTCCACACCCCTACAAGCATGTGTTTTCACACTGACTTTCTTCTTTCCTCTGAGGGGATGGTGTACTGGGGGGAAGCACAAATAAAAAGCCATGGTCTTTAAATTTGATTTGAAGGTGGCGAGTTTTGTGGTGGTTTTGATCTCCTCCAGGCATTCCATAATCGTGGGCCAAGTTGCCTAGAGATCTTTGTCTCCCACACTTCCAAGTCTCTCTGTTGTGGCTGACAGATCCATTGTTTTGGAAGCATGTAGCTGTCATGGGAGGTCATGATCTCCCAGGCGTGAGGCAGTCCCTTCCCTACTTTGGGTTGGGCTTTGAAGATAAAAATGGTAAATTTGAACTTGGGCGCGAGTGTGTTTGATAGAAAGCCTTCCCCTTAACTCTTTGAAAGCTTGTGCCAGTAGGCAGTGGGCATTGCAACAGCAAACCACAGATTACGGTGATTGTTATTAACATTATGGTTTAATAGCCAAAGTCAGCTGGGTCAGGGCCCATAGCGCCTGTGATAGTGCAAACACATAGTAAGTGGCAATTGCTTAGCCAAAGCACTTACATTTGACCTTTATATTCCTTCCATTGCATCCCCTAACTTGTCAGCAAAAGAAGTCCACAATGACATCAGTGTAATGTCAATGTGATATGGCCTCGGAAATGTAATCTGAGATTGAAAACTAGAAGTTCCTGAAAGTGAATCCCATGCAAACCATTTAGAAATATAGACATGAGGCTCATATCTGCTCCTATATGGTAAAATTAAGGTAAACTCATACCAAACATGTTTATATTACACCACTGGTGTGGACTCTGCGTCTTCCTACATTGTATCTGTAACATACACCATTTCAGGGCATGTTACCTCCCTTTGCAAAGGGAAGTAACATAAACATGGGCAACATTTGCTACCACTAAGCTAACAGACACGTGCTCAGTTGGTCCCGACAGAGTCGTTCCTTGTTTTTCTCAGGAGCCAACCCTGCTGCTTGTCATGCAACTGCAATTTTTATTTTTTTTTTCTCCCCTTCCTACACTCATGCCCCATCATCTATGGGTACCAGCAGAGTGGATTAGAGCTGCCTGTCAGCTTTCTCTGCCTGTGCGAGCTCACAGAATAGCCTGGGCTCACAGTGCGCTGGCCCTGCTCCTGCTCCTCTTGGCAGAGGAATAAACTCTGGTTTCTGGCAGTGCATCCCCCTGGCACACGACAGATGTGGGGCTGCCCTTGCCCTAGTGCAGCTGGGTAGCCTAAACAACAGGACCAGCCGGCTGCTCACCCGGCTTTTACTGCTGTTATAGTAGAAGAGGCATAAAGCGTGTTTATAGCGGTACGTCAGCGTGCATATGAAGGACTGAACCGGTGCAACCGCACTGGAGTAAAGCAAAGTAAAATAAATTAAAAAACCTCAAAGTTTAAAAAAAAAAATCTTTAAAAGCAACAAAGTTATATTGGCTGAAAAACTGGTTAATGCTGCCTGCACCCAACATCATGCACCCTCCTGCTCCCCAGCCTACGTCCGCACCCCAGAGTTCACTGAGTGCTGATGCTTGGTCAGATAACCGAAGAGCCAGGCCCAGAAAAAAAGCAAGCTGCAGAGGGAAGCAGTTGTGCTCCAGCCTGCTCTGAGCCACCTGAAAGAAGCTGCAAGGCGATTCTTCTGCTGTCCACTGCCACACATGAAAGCTACTGGATCTCCACTTTCAAAATAGACTTGTCCGATACTCACCCTCTTATAGCAAGAGCCACAGCTATACACGTTAATCAACCAACACTGCCTAAAACCTAGACCACTGCTGGAAAGGCAACCTGTTGCTGGCCTGTTATCTTAATGGGCAAACCCCATCCTTCAAGGAGAACAGGCGTGCCATGCTCGGGGCCATGCAGGTGGCTGGCAGCCTCCCGGCACGCGACGTTGCTGCCCGGTACTGCTACAGGCACGAAGGGTGCCTGCAACAGCCCTGCACCGGAGCGGGCTTTGGGAAAGAGCTGGCCGCTAAAACCCTCTGTATCCTCAACAGTACCCTGAACTGCACCATACAAAGGTCAAGATCTCCCTCGGCCGAGTAGCATTGCTGCATTACAAAGTCACATCATCTCATCTGCCTGGTGTGAGAGCAGAACATTTAATTGTAGTAGGTAAGCTCAGTCATCTCAGGGGCCAGTTTGGGTGAATCAAAAGGAAAGAAACCTTACTGGCATCGTTCATCCCTTGTTCACCCAGAAAAAGTTATATTTAGCTAAGCTGCCGGCCATTATTTAGTCACATGGTTTACAAAATCCATAGATAAGTTGTCATTTACAGATGGAAGTGTTGTTCATCATATTGAAATTGGAACTTACAAGGCACCGTATCATTCGTCCTCACCAAGATGACATACTTGGCAGGTGCTGCAGGTAGAGGTAGTTCAAAGTGCTGAAGAAAGCCTTACCAAGTCAACTGAAGTCCTCTGGGAGGAGGACTTGCTAAGCTTTTCAGGATGCACACTGGTTCTTAACAAGGGGGTAGGTTTTGCCATGCTTCCCCTTCCCCAAATGCATTTCTGCATAGAGGGAGTTACTCTCACCAACGTCCGCAGCAGCCTTTTTTCCTTCACTGGGCAGTGTTTGAAGGTCAGCACGCTTGGGATGAGGCGACTGCACCACAACTGAAATTTGAAATAGGAACCCAAACTGAAATAACCCCAGTATGGTGGAGCAGAATATTTTGGCCTGGGGACAAACAGTGTGGATTTATATTTTAATTTGCCTAAAATGTCAAAAATCACTACAGAAGGCGTTAATAAAAAGATGAAATCTATAAAAAAAAAACAAAAACAAACCATTGGCTTTTATTGTCAAGAAAAGGGGAATAACATAGCTTCTGCTCAGCTTTCCTTGCACTAGTATCTAGCAGGTATGAATGGCACTTTTCTGCTTTTTTCCTTCTGCCTTTTTCTGCTTGTACAGAACAGGAGCATTAGTACTTGCAAGTATGGTAAGAAATGAAGAAATGTCAGTAAAAAATTAATAGGTTACAAAGCTGAATTACTTAGTGAAAAAAATTTCATTCCTGCTATCAATTTTTATTTCAGATTAGGTGATTTTTTTTCATTTGTTTGTTTAAAAAAAAGATGATTAGTACTGAGTGTTAGATTTTAAAAATAAAAAATTCATCCATTATTCAAGTAATTAACTACTTGATGAGTAACTCTCCTTGGAAGCTACTCCACTGCATTATCATTGTTTCTATTTTGTAATCATGCCGCCTTCTGCTCTTTTATGGCATGAGATCCTCTGAAAATGAGGCAGGTTTGGGAAGCCTGGGGTCCAGAGTTTTCCAGATATGGGAAAAGACAGGAATTATCACCCTGCGTGGAAAGGGACCCTGAACGCCAGGAGTCCACATATTAGTGGTTGAAGGGCACGGGGTAACTGTGGTGAAGTGGGGAAAAGAAACCCGATGCAGAGGAGATGACGCCTTTTGTGATATCCTCATGGGCAAACAAAGGGACCGGGGCAGCGGGAAGAGCTCTCAGCTACGGCTTCCAGTGACCCACTTGCTCTGGCAGGGCCTGAATTTGTTGACCTTCAATGTCTAATTCAAATGTTAACTAAACACTTAAGCTGCGTGTGAGAAGGATGTTTGGAGAGCTTTGTCCTCTGAATTTTTATTTCACCCATTTTTTTGGTTCAGTCTCTTTGGGTTTATAGCACAAATATTTGTGAAGATCAAAACTGACAGGCTGTAGTGCAAACAGAGAACACAGAAAACAACATATTTGGAGCAGAGACTGGGAAAAGGGAGTCTCAAATGCTATGGGACAGGAAAATGCAGAAAAAAGTAGCTCAAATCTCAACCATGATAGCTCAGTTTTGTTATAGCAATAAATAACTCTTAGTCTCTGCTTTAGTTTAATGTACATTAAATGCAAAAAGAATTTTTATAGGCAAAGTCAAGAAATGCCAATTCTTTGAGAAGCAGGCTGGGATGAGAGGAAATGAGCTCACCTGACAAAGTGCAGCAGAAAGGTTTAAAAAAGAAATGAAAGAGGGAAAACCCTTCAGCAGAGGAGGATTGGGAGAGGTCTGCCAGAAAGACCGATACTCTGAACATCTGACTTCTCAGTTGTTGATATCTTTTATGTTTCTCCCAGTTTTTTTAAACTAATTCTCTTATAGCCAAAAGTACTTAGGGAGTTCTTCATCCCTAAAACTCAAGGCAGACAAAATGCTTTCTCCCTTTTAAATGGAGGGGAAAGCGATGCACAGGTGCAGTCATTTGTTCAAGGTCCCCCAAGGAAGTCGCTGACAAAGTCAATTAATGTCTTATCCACTCAACCACAGTGCCCTGCAGAGAAGGCGCTTCTACATGATGTGGGTCAAATTCATTGCACAAGCCATATCTGCAGATACTTTAAGTCTATTCCTCAAAAAGATGGATAAAGCACAGATAACTTTTTATTTCCCAGTATTCCAAAACTTCATCCTAGCTCAGAGCTTCATCTTATGCCAGTGTTTCACCATCATAGGTTACATTTATGTAGATGTATGTATCTCTCCATAAAATATACTGATGATGCAATATTTCCATTGTTAAGCTGTCAGTGAAATGTTGACCTTTGCTCCTTCTAAAACAAACTTTCCTGTCAATCAAAATCTTGTTATACATGGATATGACATTAGACCTACGAATAACAATCTTGTTGATGGACAGCTCATCTGCAATGACTCTTTTCAAATTGCCCAGAGTTTAAAGCCTTGAACGGCCAACTAACCACACTCCCCTATAACCTGAGAACTATACTTGAAAAAAATACAATCCATAATCATACAGACTGTGAGTTTCCTGAAGGAAACAAGTAAGCTGGAGAGTTGTAAGCATCTGGGGCTACACCTGAAAAGTAGGGGAAGCAGAGAAAAAGTGCAAGTAAGCAGCTGAATGTTTCATGAAGGGTTTTGTTTTTTTTTCCCCCCCTCCTAAGGGGTCTGAGGTTTAAACTGGGAAATTTTCAGCACATTAGTTTTAGTGACTACCAGGTTAGAAAAAACAAAAGGTGAAACAAACAGTAAAATTTAGATAAAATAGCTGATTTGTAAACCAAGAGAGTCAGTGACAAAAATTAGAGTCATCTTGGGACTACTACAACTTCCACCAGCTTGATGCAGTCTCTAGGACACCTCACACCTTCTTTATCATAAAGGTAAGAGCAAGGAGCTAGCACCATTGGTTAGCATGTATTTACTATAGAACAACTTAGTGTGTGGTGCCTTGTCTTCTGGTCACAGAGTAATTTGGGTTGGAAGGGACAGCAGAAGGTGTCTAGTCCAGCCTCCTGCTCAGATCAGGGTCGGCTAGGAGATCAGACCAGGCTGCCTCTGGCTTCATCCAGTCAGGTCTTGAAAACCTATTCATTTTGGTTGAAAATTATCTCAGTACTAGAGTACTGCCAGAGAGCATGACTTCCAAAGAACTCTGCCTCTCCTGCCTTTTATCAAATAGGGACACCAAAAATTACTGTGATGGGGAGGGGAAGCATTCATTCATTGGGGTAAATTAGAAAGGATATGCTTGTTTCAGCTGATCATTACAGCTTCCAAATCGATACCTGACTGTGTTCTGTGCCATTTTGCTCGCTCTGCTGCCAGAAGGGCATCAAAAAGGCGTATCTGTTTCCTGCTATACCATTCATGTGCTCTTACCCGTCTTATAACTAGAAAGGCTTCAATTAACTTGCCAGCAGTCATTCAGGCTTAGTATCTTTAAAAGCTCCAGTGAAGCGCAGCCACATAGGAGTGCAGAACCACAGGGGTCCATGCAGCAGAACCCATTCAGTTTTAGTCATGTCCTGGCCAGCAGGACTCCCCCAAAGAGTAATATATTCTCAAAAGACACAACGTGGTGGAAAAGATCCTGTCCTTCAATGCCCAAATCCTACATGCGTAGGATGCTGAATGATGCAGAAGCACCGCATTTATCAAGCGCCCTATCAGACACTCACACCAATATCGTTTACACATGCCAAGACCATTTAACCTCACAGCTTCCTTTGGAGCACTGAGGATTTCCTTAGAGTGCACTGGGATTAGGAAGTGGGTTATTTCCCAAGAGTCCACAGTGAAGCTTTTCTTTCTCTTGTTGCTTTTTCTTTCTCATATATATTCTCTTATCTCTATCTGTAGTCCATGCTTCAAAGCTATGGGAAGGGAAAGCTTTAGAAAAGAGAACATGGCTTGCTGATTTGGTTTTCTCCCACTTCTGCCAGCTTTGCAAAGGTAACCAATATTTTCTGTGCTAATGAGACTTCTCTAGGTGTGAGGGAAAGACAACACTCCTCAGCTTTACATAGGAAGAATAAATGTTCTTAGGCTCTCCAAAGAATAAAGGATTTGGTTCTGGGGGAAGACTGTGAAGCTAAACCATCTCCTTGCACTGCAGGAACTTAGTCATTGCTGAATAAAAGGACGTCGCCACCCTTGGTCAAAATCTGGAGTGCAATGACGGGATTCTCTCGAGTTTTCACTCAACGCTCATTTTGTGATGACTGTGGAACTGCTAAGAAACTGGATTTGGGGACAGTCATTGTTATATTAATGCAGTTTTTGTTGTATAAAGTACTAAAAGTTGAAAAGTGCTGGGTGCTCTCTGACATTACCATATCCATCCCTGTTTCTGTGCAAGGCAACAAAAAACATGTTCCATCACCTACAACAGGAGCAGACCCAGGTACAGCCAGGTGGCTTGCAGGACAGATTTCCACAAACCTACCCCAGATGCTTAGCCACAGGGCTCCTCCATTCACACTCTCTCCTTTCTGCAAACCTCTTCTCAAAAAAA
>VZTL01061629.1:259-18671 GCA_013400535.1 Scopus umbretta | reverse complement strand
CTTAATGATTCTGTGATTCTTATCTGAAGTGACATTCAAAATGCAGTTGAAATGCTAAAGCTATGAGTTATGACTTGTGAACCTGATAAGAGGAAAGAATCTTTCAACATGAGGCATGTGTATACACGCATTTGTATATATTTTAACTATTTTACAAACACACAGAAATGCACATATAACAAAGAGAAATCAGAGTCCTTATGTATATACATATCCACTATTGATATTGTAAGTATGAAAATCTAACTACAGCAATCTTCAACACTATGTGATTAAGACTTAATGCACATACAGGCAAAAAGGGCAATTGGAGAACATTAAGAAAAGAGCAGGGCAAGATTCTAACACTGATAGAGTGAAAAGGATATTAAAAATGTGCAGTCTTGAAACATGTAACAAGAGCTGTTAAACAGGAGACCAATGTTATGCTGAAGAATTGAACTGAATTGTAACAAGTTTAAGATGATAATGTATCAGGGAATGAAATGAGAAAAATAACATTTTTACATTTTCTCTGTATGTTTTAAGGGAGTTTGTCTTCATCACTGGCTAGATTAACATATTTCTGAGCCTACAAAACATATATTTTCACATTAATCAAATAGCGCTTGTGTTGCATTGTGAATATATTAGCTTAGATTGTGAAAATGCTGAAAACAACTACGTACCAGCAAAGTTGCTTGCTCTAGCATCACTGCCTGAAATATCAGAAGTGACGCCTAGAAGGTGTCACTTACAAGAAAGGTGTCCCAGTACTAAACAAGTAACAGAACTATTAATGACATTTTTACATTTTTGTTGATCATGAGCATTTGAGTACTTGCAGAACTCACAGAAGGAGAAGACAATAAACGGTAGCATGAGTCTGTTGCTGAACTGTTCTGAGGTAGGAAAAAATAGAAGAGTTCAAATGCACACATATCTGATAAGGTTGGCAGAATCATACCCAAACTGATATGCTACAGATTGAACTGCAGAGATTTTTGGCAGCTAATGGCTTTTGCAGTTTTAAGCAAGGTCAGAGAATGCCCACTTCATGCTTTAGACATGAGGGAGATGTGATTCAACAAATTAGCTTCCACACCTAATCTACATTAAGAATTAACAAGATTTCTCTCAAAGACTCACTCTGTAGCTATGTACAATAATATACATACAATATTTTTCATTTTATAGACACATGTTGGATTTTGTATCAAAAATTAGTCTTGTATATCATACTGAAATTTTATTAGCAAAACCTTATGCATCATGAAGAGGAGCCTAACCTGAATTATTCCACACTTTCCAACACTTCCCTCCATCCTCCTCCCCTTAATCTACTCAAAGTTTGTCTGTGGGCAGTGCAGTTTATACTCTTGCACAGTTCAACCTGTAACAGATTATTCCCAGTAGATTGATTGTCCTTGGAAGGAGAGAAAACAAACACTAACAGTTTTGGTAGTGGTGCTGAAAAATAAAACTGTTCCTTATAATAAATAAGGTGATCAGTACTCTGCTCCTATGATAAGAGTGACCCCAAAGCCTTGAAAGTAATTATCTCACAAAACCCAGTTTATAGCTTTGTATCTATTAATAATAGAATAAAAGTGTTTCCTCTTGTTTAAGACATATGGCAGCTACTAGAGAGCACTTCAGATTAAACAAGGAATTAAACATTTTTACTTCTATCTGCAGAACTTTCAAGGCCTCTCTGAATGCAAAGTTCCTTTATGAAAGGTGGTAACATATGCTATTTGCTTGGTGCCAGCAGGTAACAAACACATCACAGGTGTTTTGGGTGGAGTTAAAAAAACTGATAGGGAAGAAAGGAGGACAGATCAGAGAACTTCGTGAAATCTTCTTGCCTCATCACAAACTTCCTTGTATATGATAGCTTTCAGTCTCTGTGAATTAATTCTCTACCTAGCACTGGAATAACTGTACTTCTCTAAAGTAACGTGGATTGAAAATTTCCATCCAATTTAATAGAAAATATTTCTTCTTACTTGTGTAAAAAAAAAAAAAAAAGGCAAAAACCCCAAACCTGACAGTTACACCATTTTTCTCAGACTTTCACTTTAAAAACTTGTTTTTAATATTTAGGCCCAAGCTGAACAAATTACACCTTTCATAAAGCTTTATGATAGCTTTTCCAAATCTGCTTTTATTTAGCTTTTTCAACTAAAATATTTTGATGCTTTAATTCTTCACAGAAAAGATAATATATTTGGACTTTTAAAAATTTTGTATGCCATTAAAAAGCTTTCATTTGAAAGATTAGCACAAACTCAGTTAGCAGAGGGAGTTTTATGTACAGTTATAAGATGGCCCTGCAGAATTCCTGACAGTCTTTGCCTCAGCAAGGTCAAGTAGGGATCTTCATTCATATTTAAATTCCAGCTAATATTCAGAGAGAGGGTTTTGCATCATACTTTCCAGATCTAATTAATAACATCTGGACATCTGGGAACAGATTTAGAAGTGCTAAATGTGCAACAGCTAAGAAATTCATGTGCCAGATGACAGAAGCAGGGAATGGAATATGAGTACTCAGGAGAATAAGTGATTTTTCAGTAAAGCACTTCATGCTTTGTTTCATCCCACAAATGTGAGAAAGCAGAAAAGGGAAATATAGTAAAACAAAGGGAAGATTTAGGTCCCGATCCTCCCCTGACACCTAGCAGCCAGGCCAGGCGTCCTCAGCAAAGGGACAAGTAACAAACAACTATGCAACTGGTAAGTGAGAGAATAAAGGACATAGATTAGGTAAGGAGAACACAAGGTTTGATTAATATGAAAAAATAAAACTATTCATAACAAAGTTCAACTAATGTGATATTGTGTAGGGATAGATGGGAGTGGAATGAGGAAAGATCAATTTTGTACAATAGTAAAAGAGGAAAATATGGAGTGAAGCCTATCCCGTGCTTTCATACATCCATAGCACCCCTTCATTGATTTATCCAGTCTCTTTACAGAGCCAAAGTTGAGTCACTTTCCTCTGTTTACAACATGCTCACAGTTTACCTTGCAGGTCAAACAAGTGGTCCAAACAGTGTGGAGAGCCTGTTCTGACCACCTACTACATGGATGAATTCACACAAGGACAATAATACTACCAGCAGCATTTTGAAAGTGCTGCTGGTATAACTTCATTAATTCACAGAGAAAGGAAAGGCTTGCTATGGTTTTGCAAGAGTCTATGAAAAAAAATTAAGCTTATCTGAGGTTACAGAAACAAAACTAAGCCAGGAACTTTGAAAAAAAAAAGAAAAAAAAGGCTTAAAAATTTGAATCTGATGTAAAAGACAATGAAGTCTCTTATTTCAGAAGTGTATGGTTTAATTACATTACTGTCTAGCTACATATGAAAACAAGAACTGTAAAAGCTATGTGCAGCTCAATAATTTAGATGCACAGCAGAAATGTAAAAGAGCTATTGCTGCATCTCAAAAGAAAACCCACTGTCAAACAAGCAGTGATTTCATTTCCAAAATTGACAAAGAGGGTCATCCGTTTTAATGTTCTGAGACTGTGAGCTATACCTGTTCAGAATAAAAATGCCAGTATTGCCCTTTTCACATACCCAATAAAAAGGACTTAACATGCCAAGATTAGTTTTTATACAAACAGGATAAATTCAGCCATGCAGAGGAACAGAATCTACAAAAGGGAGAAGTAAGACTAAAGGGAGAAATTCCATCACCAGGCTGGATTGCAAAGAATGGGAAGTCAAAAAAGTGAAAAATAAGCATTTAAATCAAAATTGTCACAGGACATGCGAGTCTTGCACAGGTTGAGATAAATGGTGATACCTTTATTCAAATAAAATGAACCTGTAAATGCACTATTGATCATCACATAAATGTGAAAAGGAGATATTCAGCCCAGCATAAGAGGATTTATCTATACCACTAATACAATGGAAGTTTGGATCTCTAGTAGTGCAGTGATGACAAGTGGTTTCCTTTTCGTTCACAATAGCTTCACTATTGTGAACCACAGCCTCAAACCACTGTGAAGTAGAATACATCTTGCTGTTTTGGTGTAGATGATCCCTAGATTTGATCTGAAGTCACAGCTAGTGCCATCTAAAAGTTTCCTCTTTATAGATCTCCGCAGCTTTTATGTGGGAAATAGAAAAAGTAAAGAAATAAAAACCAATTCACTCATTACAGGGAAAAGCAACCACACCCCCAAAGAAGAATAATTAGCCCTATATGCATCAAAGTTATGACAGAACAGACCAAATGCTGTAGAGTGCTGTGATGAATTATACATTTTTTATAAATTATCACACCAGATAGCATATATTTCAATGTAAGTAATATAGCAGGTGTTCTCAAAGTAAATGGCATCATCCAGGGAACAATTTCAGTTCTACTTTATATAACCAACAACAAAGCTACCTTTCTCCAAGGAATCTAGTATGTTGAAACCAAATAATTTATAGATGTTTAGCAAAATTTCAGCAATAACATTTTGAACAGAGGGGGACAGAATGCTGAATAAAGTAATCCAATGGCATCAATTAACTAATGATAACATAAGACCTGTAGTCATAGTGCTATCTCAGTATTAGCTACTTAAGAAGAAGCTGATGAAGAGATGAAATGGGTGGACAATAGTGGCAGTCATGTGTTAGTTACTAGAATTTCTTCCTTTATGGACTACAAGTATGTTTGATAAGGGGAGAAAGGGAGACTTTCATACCTTTAAGTTGCTATTCCTTCCACCACAGGACTAATTCTGCTTCTCACTATGTATTTTCTCAGTAGCCCATGATATGATGCTTCATCAAACTCTTTCTTTCACCCATTTTTACTATGAAGTCTGTACCTTATGTAATTTTTAACACTGTGGACTGAAACTAGCATATTTCTTTTGAGAGTATGATTTTTAAATGCCTTGAGAAAACTAAAACGGCCTTTCTATGTCTAAGGCTTTGTTTCTGTATAATATTTGCAAAAGGATATTTCTGTGTATTAATTTGCCCATGTGGGAGAGTTCTTATTTTTCTAAAGATTCATTTCCACATTGAAATCACAGCAGTATTTTAGCAGATGAAATGCATAATTACAGAGACTTTCCTATAAAAGCTATAAAGCAATGCTATTTATTTGCTGAGGCATAAACAATGTTCACACATTTTTGCACATAAAATGACTAATATTCAAATATATTTTAAAATAAAAAGTACGATCTTAGACGATAGAGACAAACACAGGAGGAAAAACAATTCTGTTGCATACCATAAGTTCATGGTAGTGTAAAACTGGTTTTGCTAACTTTTCTGCCTAGCTACAAAACTGATCTTTCAAACTGAATACATAGTTCCGTTAACACTTTAAGCCAGCCCTGCCTCTGACAGATGCAGTTCTCTGCTCCCTGTGCTCCATCATACCCTACCCATTCTGTTTTTCATCAGAGTAGGAAACTGATTAGAAACAACTTTTTTTCGTCTGTGGTAGTTTCATTTGGAGCTATTCCTCAGCTTATTTTAATGAAAGTTTGTAAAGACACAAAAGAGAGAGCAGGAAAGGAGTAGGAATGGTCACTCCATTGGTTGCAGCGTTGTTTTATAGTACCTTGAAATACATGGGAACTACTTTCTTAGACATATAGTCACACTGAAGGAACACCTTGGAATTGTGCAAGACATACACAAGTAAAGACTTGCTGTACTGGACCATGAAAAATAAGTGCAAAGAGCTAAAATCTGGGGATAGACTAAGTTTAAAACAAGTGCAGCTTTTGAAACCAATCTTGAAAAGTGCCACCGCCTTCTGAAAGACACTAAAGACTTAAAATACCCTTTTAAATTATGAGAGGAGCATTTAAGAAGCACTCCACACCATTAGGTTCTGACCTTATGCCTTTAAGAAGGTGTCAAAAGCCTGCTGCTGTGGGACTGTGAATAGTGGGGCTTTTTATTTCTGCTTCCTTCACCCCACACCTAATGTATCACAAAATTCTCCCTTAAACAAAGGGGACGGGCCCTTAGTATCTAGCCTTCCAGACATTAGTAAGTCCAGGCACTGTAGAATTTTGATTATATTAATATATCATTTGCAGAACTTTAGATTGTGTGCTGTTCTAGCAAAAAGGGAAAAAGCAAACTGAGAAGAGGAGTAGAAAAGATAAATGAGCCAAGGTCATGAAGTAGCTTATGCTACTCAGTCAGAGGACTGAGTGATAGAAAAAAAATTTGGATTGGACAGGGCAATATGAATGTGAAGCTAAAAGTAATTCATCAAATTAGGAAGTGTTTGTAGAACACCATGGACACTACTGTGATACTGAAATTACAGGCAGAGCAAAAGATATAAATAAATACTACCTGCAACAGTGAGGTCAAAAGATGATTTTGTGGAGACACTTACCTTCATCCTTATGGCAGACTTTGTGTTTTGTTAGGGGCAAATTCTGATCTACAACTTCTGCCATTGCACATCTAAGAGGTGAAGGAGAGCATAAGAGTGCAGATTAATTTGACCCTTTGTGTTTTCCTTTCTGTGAGATGAAGATACATTAGCTCTGAAAACTGTTTAAATCCAGTGCTGCAATTGCTTAATCAGAAAAGCTTTTTCCTCTGATGAACTAGTTGTTAGAAGCAATACTTCCAGTCAATAGAAAAATTGAGCCAAATGCCTCTGTAGTGATGTTAATCCTTGGCTCCCATACTATGTCCCTACAGTAAAGTGCCTTGCAACTAATTACAGTGTGCAACCCCCACAGCAGACCTGAGGCATTAGGGATGATTAGAATTGTGTGCTGGAGCTCTCATTAGTTGATGTGCTTCAGCTGTCTGCATCACCACCCTACATAGCTATTCAAATCTACAGCCTTGTCATTATAAAGGCATGTACTATTAGGCATAATATAGAACTATTATATAATTCTGCACATTTGTGGCACAAAAGTTTGTCTGCAAGAGAATTGAAAAAAATACTATACTCCCAAGAAGAAAAAACAGTGCACCTGCCTAGACTTCTGCTGGGCTCTTCCTTGAATGTAAGAAGGAGAGATCAACTGTCTTCTCCAATTTGGAACATCCTAAAACACCCAGTGGTGATGGCTTAGGTATTTGGACTGGTGACCAGTGGCAGGGGCAGCTCTAACTCTACCTGCTGTTGTCCTCTGCTTGTGCTAACACCACAAATCTTGAAAGAAAATGGAGAATACTCCTACTCTGTCAGCCCTGCATAACTGTATGGAGGGAGTGGAGAGGGATGTGGCAGTTGTTGTTTGTCCTTACAATTTGAGTTCCTCCTCAGGATCTTATACTAAAAATGTGAAGCACAATAGATTTTATTTTAAAGAAGCAAAGACTCTTGCAGCCTGATATTCATAATTAAACCCAAAGAATATTTTATTTCTGTCTACACACTGAGTTAGAAGCAAAACTAAATTAGCTTTATCATTTTTATTGCATTGTAGGCTGCCTAAAAGCCAGTGTCACAAACCAACACCCCACTGTGCTAGGCATCATACAAACAATGAATAAAAAATACTGCTTTGGTGCCAAAGAACGTTTCAGCTGAACATTGTAGTGCAGAGCAAAGGAAACTGGAGCCAAATGTAAAGTTCAGCTATAACTGAGCACTGTCTAAGATAGTTCCCATGCTGCTTCTGTATGTCCTGTTGTATCTTTCTTCTGGTTTTCAGCTTTGCAGTGCACCTTGTCATTTCACAGCAGAGTCACAGTGATCTGAAGAAATGTGAATACAAGCAGAAAAAAATCCTTGGCAATGCCTGGTTTTGTCACATTAAATTTTTTTCAAATGAACCACAAGATTAAAAATAAAATTCAGAGAAAGAAAAAGGTTCCCAGCAAAAAGGGAGTCTTCAGTGATTTTCCACATATCTGGTAACAATTAGGAAGTTATGTTTAAGTAATTAGGAGTTGCCATGATGCTCATCTCCTACTAATTTTTTTGAGTACGCAAGCTCCAGAACTCTGCACCATTGCTCTGAAAGATGTTTGTATGCTTATACAATGCCTCACGTCAATGAAACGAGCACAAAAGAATTTAAGTGGACCTAGAACTATACTGACCGAACTTCTCACAGCCAAGAGCAGAGGGTGGACTATGAAGAGAGAGCAGCAGTTATTGCTATATATTCTAAGCAGGTCACTTGTGCTCTGCAGCCTTCAGCAGGGGTTCTGTGTTCTCTAAAACTTAGAAATAACTATGAAGAAGAACAATGTAGAGAATCAGGTGTATTTACCCATACTGCCAATCTGTGTATATTTTTAAGGCAGGCATGAAATTTATGTATCATTTTAAGTGTAATCTGTGGTATAACCCTACTGTTAGAACTGCACTACTTCTCCTGGAGTTAGTTATGATATGCTATGGTTGATGTGGAAGGAAAAACAAGCCATCTGCTATTAACAAAACATTCAGTGTTGTGGTTTGGGGCAGTAGGGTTGGGATTTCTTGTTGTTGTTGTTTTTATTTTTTTGTTTTTAAGATGTATACATAACTCCTAGCCATAGTAATCACAGGATAGGTCACCATCCCTAATTTTCTGAGTAAGAAGCCAATAATGTGAATGAAGCCTTCATAAACCTGGCCTGGGTGTGAGCTATTGCATCAGTGGTTAGCTGCCACCAGGAATGCTGGTTCTGTTTCTTCCTCAGATTTCCACAGGATGCTCTTTCTGCTCCCTGTTGCTAATCTGATGCAGTCAGATGCTGCTAATCTGACCTCCATAAATCAGTTCAGGGAATTGAACTGACAGAAAGCAAGCCCAAATCTAAAGGAGAGCTGACAGACGGGGACGAATAGGGATGCACATCGGATTTGCAAGTAAGCCTGTGCTTACACACACAGTGTCAGGGAACAGCATGAGCTGGGCTGCTCCCCAGGGAAGTTTGGAAGAGAGGGCACCACGAACAAGGACAGCACAGAACTGGTGAGCAGAGAAACGGCTCCTGTCAAGAGTCCAGTAACCATCAGCTAAAAACAACGTAACAAGTCAGGTTTCAGGTCCAGCAAGGAAATGCAGACAACAGTTCAGGGACAGGAATGGGGCCAGGTACTCCTAAGGCATCACTGGGGCAGGACCAGATGGCCTTGGGCTGGGCTGAAATGGGGTCCTGGGCCATGGGCAGGCTTGGGGGGAGACCTGACGAGGCTAGGCAGGGACAGTCAGGCTTGGTAATGCCCTGATATGTATGAACAGTGAATATTTCTTTTGAAACTTCACTTTGGAAAAGCTCAGAACCTTTCCACAGTGGTTGAACAAGAAAAAAAAAAAAAAAAAAAGTGTGATCTTTCATGAAACAATATTTTTATTGGTTTTTTAAGTAAAAAAATCTCAACCTCCTTAATTAATTTGTTGACTTTGGATAATCATTTGTATCTTGATTTGAAAGACAGTATCCTCACATTTTGATACTGCATCCCCTGTTAAGCATCCACACTTTCTCCTTAAGTATTGCACACACAGAAGTGGCTGGACCAGTGGACCAGTGTGAACCCATGCTTTCCTTCTTTTCATGCATTTTTAAAGCTATTTAGTGCATATGATTGCACCACAAATTAAGGATTTGGATTATCTAGGGAATATAGGACCATCTCCTCTGGAGAATAAGAAATAGTTCACATTACACGGCTGATTCTAAGGACAACCCTTTATGTGTTCGAACATATGTAGATACTTTAAACAACTTTTTCACAGTACCTCTGGTACGCCTGTACTGAAACTGCAGTTTTGATTTCCCATGGCTGTTGCCTGAAGGAACATTCCAATATTGTGCAGGAGCTAATAAGGTTCAAGTAAAAATTAAATGGGAGACCAAAAGCATTTTGCAGATAATGCCTTGATCTGCAGACTTACTACTGTGAAAGTTGTCACCCATTACATACTTATTTGATGTAATGTTTAACGCCTGTTTTCCTTTTAATAGGTGTGGTTTGTAACTGCATTTTCACCTATCAAAATGAATTGAAAATTAATTTAAAGAAAAATGCTTGTTTGCACTGAAATTCACTCCTGTAACCCAAGTTATGCTGGTATAAAACATATACAGGAAAAAGGTGGAAATATTTTTATATTATTAATGTTTATTCTGTAGTAAACATTCAAAGATCTTTTAGGTTAATCCATAAAATTTAAGTTGAAGAAAAATCTTAAGTTGTGTAGTAATGAACAGACAGAGGTATTAGTTGCATGTTGTGTGATTTTATTTTTATGGAAGGTTTAAAGTTTAACTAGTATGACAAATAAAATTGGGTGATTCTAACTGAAGATTTTCTGAGTTGTATTTATCAGCTTTTGCTTTCTATGTAATTGCCCTAAGCTAATTAAAAAAAAAAAAAGTTAAAACTCGTTGGTTTGTAGTAATGAAATCTGATAAAATGGAACCCATTAAATAATTTCATTTAGGTTATTTGTACAAGCCATATAAGGCATATTTTATATGTTGGCCTAAATGACAATGGCAATGTGATACCAAGAAAACATAAAGTAATAGCAGCAACCATTGGCACACTCTTACCAATAAGGACATATTTGCTACCAGATATCTTGGGACACATTCATGCATAAAAATTTTCATACTATTTACCTCATATTATACTAAGCAATGAATCAAACCACTAGCACATTGCACAGAATTTTGCAGACATTGTAGTACTGTAGTACCATGTAGATAATCATTGTATGAAATGTATGGTTTGTATGAAATGTATGGTTTACAGTTACAGAATATCAACAACAGATACCTTACATATTAATGACTGTATGACCTCAAGGTTTAAAAACCAAACTGTGAATGAAGCAAAAGTGTTTGCTTAGGATTCCAGCTAACACTGGCCAAAGTTAAAAGGGAAAAGGACAGTGTAAACCTCTATAACTCTGGGCAAGTGGAAGAATTCTAACAACTTGGGAGATCACAAAACAATGCAGAAAAATGAAAAAGTCTATTGAAATTCAAATTCCTTTCTTATCCCAATGAGTAGTCAAGGAGTAATATATGTAGGAAACTTTTTTTTTTAACCTGAAACACCAAGTAAAACTGTGACAAAACTTTATTTATTTATTTATTTTAGTCATTACTGNTTGAAGAATGCTGGCACGTAAAGTGAGTAATTAATGAAACTCACCAAAATGGAAATTTTAATCACAGGTTACCCTCAAGATGTGTGTGTGTAATTTGATTCAGAACTGTTTGTCTGTGTGTTTGTGTGTGCGCAATTCAATTTAGAGGTGTTTGTTGGTCTGTGTATGTGTGTGTGTGATTTGATTTAAACCCCATCTGTGTGTGCAACCCTGCTGTAACTTTCGGGTGATGCTTGCCATTCTTGAATCTTTAAATAAGTTGCTATTTTGATTGTAACAAATTCCATTAAATAGCTCTGTTAAATTGCTGATGCTTAAGTGCTGTTAAGAATTGTACAACCTAATTTTGTGATCTATCTAAAAAATATTAATAAATCCTAAATTGCTGCTAAATCAAAGCCATGTAAAACATAATATATGATACAGCCAGTTAATTAAAAAAAATTGTGATTAATTTTGATGTCATGCAAAGAGACCTGGGCAAGCTGGAGCACTGGGCCTATGCGAACTTCAGGAGGTTCAACAAGGCCAAGTGCAAGGACCTGTATCTGGGTCAGGGCAACCCCCGATATCAATGCAGGCTGGGGATGAAGGGATTGAGAGCAGTCCTGCAGAGAAGGACTTGGGGGTACTGATGGATGAAAAGCTAGTTGCTTCCTTCAGTTGTTGTGAAAAGCTAGGCATGAGCAAACAATGTGTACTTGCAGCCCAGAAGGCCAACTGTATCCTGGGCTGCATCAAAAGAAGTGTGGCCAGCAAGTTGAGGGAGGTGATTCTGCCCCTCTACTCTGCTCTGCTGAGACCTCACCTGGAGTACTGCATCCAGCTCTGGAGCCCTCAGCACAAGGAGGACGTGGATGTGGACCCGTTGGAGCGGGTTCAGAAGAGGGCCACGAAAATGATCCGAGGGATGGCACAGCTCTCCCACGAGGACAGGCTGAAAGACTTGGGGTTGTTCAGCCTGGAGAAGAGAAGGCTGTGAGGAGAGCTTTTTGCGGCCTCTCAGTACATAAAGGGGGCCTACAGGAAAGATGGGGACAATCTTTTTAGCAGGGCCTGTTGTGACAGGACAAGGAGGAATGGTTTTAAACTAAAGGAGGGTAAATTCAGACTGGATATAAAGAAGACATTTTTTACACTGAGGGTGGTGAAACACTGGAACAGGTTGCCCAGAGAGGTGGTAGGTGCTCCATGCCTAGAAACATTCAAGGTCAGGTTGGACGGGGCTCTGAGCAACCTGATTTAGTTGATGGAAGATGTCCCTGCTCACTGCAGGGGGGTTGGGCTAGATGACCTCTAAATGTCCCTTCCAACCCAAAGCATTCTATGATTCTATGATTTTAAGTATCTCATATTTCTAGTATGAAATGATAAGCAAACAGATGAGCTAGCATTTTACACCAATATTTCAGTAAACAATGAAACTCCGAAGCTGTTCTGAAAATCTTAACTCTTCATTTTCTTTACCAGTTATTAAATATATTTTAATTAATTTTCCTAGAGATTACTGCAAGACACTTGACATCTGCAAAATAAACACTGTAATATCAGATTGGTAGAAATACTAACCACAGAATTTAGCACACATTTGGATTTATTGCCACAAAGTTTTCAGCCAACACCCATTATATCCAATGTAGACATCAGAATATAAAAGGATATCATTCAGTATCATTTTGATGAATATGAGCTGATTTCGTATACTTACTTGCAAAACACTACTAGAATTTTTTCTTACAGGATTTTTGTGTGTTTTTTTCCAGATTTCTTTTCTGCCCAGCTGCTCGCACTGTAAATAGAATATGTGCAGATCATGAAATAGCTACTAAAATTGCTTCAAATTTTCTCATGAAAGAATGAAGTTGGACTTGCCAAGAGAAGGGACAGAGGTCCTTATCAAACTATTCTCCTGCCGCCCAGATTATTAAGATTGTCTGTTCCTCTAAAAACTAAGAAATCATGGAATCTATGAACACTTCTCAGTGCACCTCACAGGCTATAATTATAGGGAACCCTGTAAAACTAAGAACAGTCAATCACAGTTCTATTATTTTCTCTTTGGTGAGGATTCAGCACTTCATTTATTCCCATTATTACACGTCTGAGAAAACTCCTGATAGAATAAAAAAAAAATCCTTTATCTTTTTTTTTAATCAGAAAAATAAATCTCCATTGTAAAGAGACCAATTCTATTCAGAATTACTAATTTTCTCTTTATTATGTTAGCATTAACTTTCTAAATCCACTTGATTAGGTAACCTATGCTAATTAGAGGTAATATCTGGGCCTCTTCTGTATTATAGAGCAGATTTTCCAGGGGTCAAATATGCTCCCCGAAGATCTCTGCAGAATCTTGAGTTTGTGATCAGATGAAACTCATGTTCAAGTTTATGGCATTTAGGGATTTGGCAGTACAAGACCACTTCCTCCCTTTTTAGATGGGGAGAAGAATAAGGTATTAACTCTACTGATCAAAACTGTTTCCTGTGTTTGAATATTGTGTGGCAGCTATATGATACCCTATAACTTGAACAGATTATTTTCTATCTGTGCTGTGACTAGGATAAGAAAGACCTACATTTAGAATTTGAAGAAGTCTGTAATTGAAGATGTGTCATTTAAAATATCTTGTAACACCTAGATTGCTTTAATAATTACTTTTTGTTGTGGTTTGGCACCATCAAGTTCAACACTTTCTATTTTTCACTGAGTTCCGTACAGGGAAAATGAAAAGCTGGGAGGAAAGAGCAATTCTTGTAGTCCTATGTTATCTTGCTCATTTTAATTCCTCATCTGTTATACCTACTGTCATGGAATATGTGACTATTCTTTTGTTCTTTCCACAGTTTTTCTGATCACAATACAAAGTATTCTTACTAATTATATCTAGAGAGGAAAAAAAAAAAAAAAAAAAAAAGAAGAAAAAAAAGAAGCCGGGGGGGGGGGAAACAAACCACAGTCTTTTCTTACAGATGCCAAGTTGTGGATGGCAGATACAAAATCTAATATAGCATATATCTACATAATAGTTACTGGTTTGTAGGCATAGCACAGTCACTACTAATTAGCTTGCTAACAATATTTTGGTAGCATTCAGGCAACTCTGGCAGAGCTGAATAAATAGTTTAACAGCATGATGAAGGAAAGAGCTAACCCAAGTTGGACTAACATACCCATAACATTTACAAATGAACTGAGAATTTGGAAAAACCACATCACCACAAGTTTAGGTAGATTTATTGCACATGACATTCAGTGATTAATGAAAGACTTGCTTCTGGCCTTTCTGGAACAGATGCACAGGGAGAAGATATAGAGACTATGTTTTTTTATGTTACGAACAAACATGATTACTGTTCTTGCAGACCAGCATTATCTACTTTTGGTGGCTTTCCATAAATGATATAAAGAAGTGAAGAAAAGATAGTTCCATTACCGTTTCATGCTGGTCACATGTAGAGACAAAGGTTTTTTTTCAGAGTGGTTTATAATCCTCTGGCATTTCTGAGTCCTCATAGTTCAAAATTATTCTAGAAAATTTTGTGGGAATTCCTACTCCAATTTGCTCTGATTTGATTGCAGATCAATAGTAAATAATGTAACAGGAACATCTAGTGTCACAGTTACACTTAAGAAAACATAAAATAAGTCAGAAAGTACAAAGGCAAAAGTAAAAAGCTCTGAGAAGTTAAGGTCTGAGAAACCTATCTTAATGGATGTACAAGTCATAACTGGTTACTACAAAATTCCGTCTTTATCTTCTAATAATTCTTGGTATTATTATTTTTCACACCTTTGTTACCAGTTTTGTTCTTATCATGCCTTTTTATTCAATATTGAAATTTCTTTTAATATTTTATTTGGCATATGTGGATGATGGAGGATTTTTGAGAATCCCATTTTGAACTTATGGGTTGTATATGTTATTGTCCCAAACAACTAGCAAAGAGAAGTTACATGGATATAAATCCTCTTCCTTATGGAAGTAAGCCCTCAATGTGGCAAGTCTGTTATGTTAAATTGCAAGTGTTTGGATTTCACATTTTTATTTGCTTTCTCTTATTTAGTCAATTAAATAATCCCTGTAAACTTTTGCTTTCAAAATACACATATGTATATTCACTCTCATCTTTGAGTTACTGATGCATTTTGCTTTCGAATTTCTTTAGGCTTTTTAACTGACAAACACGGGTGGATAGTTCAGGGTAAAAGTCAGTTTCTGCTGATTTCCTTAGAAACTGGAGGTATCTTCTCATCCCAAACCTAAGAAATGGCATGTAATGATAATTTATATTTGATATATGCAATAATCTCTATAAAATTAATTGTAAATCCAGTCTTTCCAATTGGAGATCTTGAATTAACATCTCAAATTCTGGGAGGCTGCACTTGCAGCTCCTGGTTTAGCCTTTCCATTCCCCCATTGTAATGTCTGCCAAACACCATGCTTCTTCAGCCTAGTTGTCGAGCTTCACAGACCACTGTGCAGTTCCTAACATCTTAATTCTCTCCTTCTCTGTTTTCTCAAACTAAAGAAAAACAAGACAGCATTTGAAAATAACATAGTTGTTTGGAGTTTCTTTTTTCTCCCTTCCATTTTAATGTCATCTAATTTACAAAAGGAACATTTTGTTTGCTTCAGTTTTGGTTGATTGATTTATTTTTCATTTACAAACTTCCTTTAATGAGAATTTTTTTTTTAAAATTTATATCTGCAAGGAAAAAAAGAGCTATAACTTTTTTTAGTCTATTTTATTTTTTAATGAAAGTTTGATTTCTTCAGGCTTTTGGTGGCCCAGTTTTACCATAGCCAGCAAATAACTCACATTTACCAATTTAGACATTAACAAGGTATAAAATAAGAGTTAAATCAACCAATCTTGTCACTAGACCTAGAGTGGATGTGTTTAGTAAACTGAGCTTTATCTCCTTCTTTGCACATTGTGGCATAATGTACCAAAAAAGTAGAAACTGTTTTGGTTTTAATAAACACATATGACAAAGATCTGATCAACAAATCTCTGTTAGCTGATGACCAAATTTCTGACACAAGACTGATATTTCAGGCTTCTGATGGCTAAACAGAATCCAGGTCATCATCTTCAATTCTGGAGTCTATAGGAACATTCAAATAACTCATCTAGCATATCAAATACATGCACAGTGGACAAGAGTTGTTTCAGGACTTAGTTCAATTAATTCTTCAGTAGGCAAACAGTAAGCTTGGTGGAACACGCTGCACTGAATTTGTAAAAAGGCCATTGCTTTTAGATAAGGAGAAAAGAATAGAATTTATAAATTATTAGGGAGTCCCCAGTGAACCTCTGGTTTTAAGAAAGATAAGCCATACATGTCATCAGCCTTCTGCATTGGTTTCTTACATTCTGAACTGCTGAAAACGATCTAATAGATACCAGAATTGTGCCTCTTCCTGCTTCCTGGGCTGTTGGGTGACTTTGTGACAAACTTCTTTAAGAGTTCCCTTTTCAAACTCATGGTTTCCCAGGGAAGTTATTTTATTGTGCAAAAATTTTGCCTCTGCCTCAGAAATGAAGCATTTTCTGTTCAGAAAAAGTAAAGGACAAACAACTTTCTTTGCGGTTAGTTTTTAGCATTTTATTTTAAACCAAGATAAAAGTAAGAAGGCAAAGCCCAGCTGAAACTCAGACTGCTTTACATTCTGACTTAGAGCTGTATAGAGTTCATATAAGCTATAAACTGCTTATATGCAGCAAAGCATATAACAAAGGAAACAAAAAGCCCTGTAATTATCACAACACGTTAATATTAAGTTTGCTATGCTTCAGGAACCTTGAATCAATTCCAGACATACCCTGTGGATTCTAAAACTGAGATTATTTTGTTTATGAACACTGCAAGAAAAGGTTGAAACCAGATTTATAATGCAACTCAAGATTAATAAGAAGTTATACTTTGACTTGACCAGCAGAAGAGTCTACCTCAAGATAGTATCACTTCAGTTATTCTGCAAACTCTAGGGGAATTAACAAAATAAATTATTCAGTAATTATTACTGCAAATTGTATTATTAGGAAATGGGTTGCTTCAATCGTGTTTATCAGAAGTTCAAGTTTCTGAGCCTAGAAAATTCAGTAAGTTAAATTAGGAAGTAGATACTTGGAATTTCTTCATTTATTGGGGGGGAAGAGCAAACAGTTTATTGGAAAAGTCAATTTAAAATAATTCTAATATAATTCCACATTTATGTGTGGTTGAGGAAGGACCAAAAAAATTTTTTTTTCATTATTAGCTGTGAATGGAGATGAAAGCAATGGAACCTCCAGTGGAAGTCCATGAAGTCTTCTCAACCAAGCTGGTTTTACAGATTCTGTTAATGATTTGCAATTCACTGAGTTGAAGCAACAGGAGAGATACTATAACTAGTGATATAAATCACTGAACTTTCTGTACTGTGATTACTTTCTATACTACAATTAACAACAGGTATTCATAAGGCATCATTAACTTACATCTCAGGGGAAAAAAATAAAAATAGAATTGAAGGCATGCAATAGAAGAGAAGAAAATAGAGATACAGTTCTTCCAGTACATATGGACCCTACTCAAGGTGGAAAGGATTTTCATTAAAGGGATAATACTGAGGTTTAATCACTAATCATACTTGTCATTGGTACTAACATTCCAGAAAACTAAATTTTGAGGTCCAAGTGGAGGAAAGAAATTCACATCAGTAAAATCCCCTTAATTTTATGACATCTTTTCACATATCTACTCTTGTAAGTAACTCAAATATGTATTAATAATACTCTGAGTGATATGTCTGGTGATAACTATATATGCAAATAACAACATAAAAATCAGTCCTATGTTTTTACCATATATTCTCAGCACTTAAATCAGTGAAATATGCTAGTGTTTGCATGCACTCATGTTATAAAATACAGTGTGACTGCTAATACACTGGCATTTTAAACTAAAGTTCCCATTAAATTATTCAAAACAGGACCATTTTTCATCAAACTGAAGGATTATCTTTCCCCAAAGACCAATTCAGATGGGACTAGTCCGTTATTTATAATTTTCATCTTAAAAATCAGCACAGAAAACAGTGCTAGCTCACACCTACAATGTGCCAACCAATCAAAATATTTTTATGTGCCTCCATGACAACAATCATAAAGATAGTACTGCAGCAAACAATCAAAATTCAAATGATACCATCAGTCTGACAATGTGTTGAAAAACATTTCTGTTGCCAATAGCAACAAATAGTTTTATTAAGTCCTATGTTGCCTTGGGGACCCACAAAGAACTGTAAATTAGAAGTGAACTAATCGGTCAAAAAGAAAATATAAATTAAAAGCCAAATCTAATT
>VZTL01061628.1:0-26161 GCA_013400535.1 Scopus umbretta | reverse complement strand
TTTAGTGAAAGATTTTGATGTTCTGTGTCACTATGATTTGAAATTAATACTTCCTGTTTGAAAGTCTTCATCTCCTTGGTAGGACTATTTAAACCCATAGACCCTGAAAGCTCATAGCAGGGAAAAATCATGTGCTATGGGAAATCTGGTAGGTCATATCTGGTACCTGGATACCTGCAGAACCCTGCTGGAAATAAAACTTTCTCTCCAAATATATGTTGTGTGATCAGTCAAAATTCTTCAGCGTTTAAACACAATATAATATTAAGCATAATTTTCCCCAGGATTTTTAATTATAGCTAAGACTACTCATCCCCATCCTTCCTCTCTGCTTGGTTAGCTTCTCAGAGATGGCTTGGCTGGATTCATAGAGGCAGGGGTAACAGCAACCTTTGCTAGAGAGATAGTAAACAAAACAACAGTGTGGATTCCATTATGGGTTTATCTCCCCACTCCTACGCTACTGTCTTCATCAAAAGGCTCTGACCTGGCACAAAGATAAGCATCCTTCTCTCTTTCCCCAGGCAGCCTGTCTTCTGTGCAGGAAAGGCAACATTTTACCTTTACATTCACAAAATGGTTCTTTAAACTTCATTTTCTATATGACTTTGGTTCAAAGTTTTCTCACATTTAAAAACAATTCCCCAAATGCACACATTTTATTTTACACATATGCATTGAAATTTGTTAAATTAAATCTTTATTTTGCAGAGGGAAATCCAGCAGTGATTTTTACTTTTTAAACTCCTTTTCTATTTCTAGGAAGCTTCAATGAACCATTTTATGGCATGATGATAGTGCAATGGGAAGAACTTGTATTCAAGACGATTAGACAACCACTAACATAAGGCACTACTGAATTTCTCAACCCTACGGGCAACAGAAATGGCAGAGCAGATTTTAGGGAAATTTTACACATTAGTACATAAACAGTCTGTCAAGAAATCGCACCCTTCAGATGTCTGCTTCTGACAGTCTTCAAGACATTAAAAAAAATCATAAATGTGATTTGCAATAGAGACATTTACTAGCCTTAATATACAGAGACTGTCATCACTAGGCAAATCCAGGAACGTCAAGTGGATTATTAGAGTCTGAAATGCCGGTACAGCAGAATGGCACGTGTGGATGTATGTTACCCAAAAGATCATGAACTTCTCTACTCAGTGACTGGTTTGATCTTTAGCCCACAACCCCTTGTAGTGTGGCCTTACATGCTTTGACAATGTGTAGACATAACTGTAAAAAGGAAAAGCAGGGGTCTATGAAAAGGGTCAGTAAAATAAGAAAACTGAAGCTTTGTGGAATTTAACATGAATTATTAAAAGGAAGGAAACACTGGCAAGGGGAAGAAACAGAGCTGAAAGGAAGACTGAAGGAAGGAGAGAAACAGGGCCAAAAGATGTGCAGAGGTTGCAGTGAGCTGCCAGTCTCAGTCCAAACATCTGTGGACAGACATTTAAATAACAGGAGGTCCAGGAGGAAACAAGAAACACCACGGAGAAGGAGCCTAAATCACATACTCAGATGCATAGATGCTCTGCCTCTTGGATGTGCAGTTGCACTAGTTGCCTTGAAATCAGCATATCTGGGGCTGACTCTGAAGTCTCAGGAGCGAGTGTTATCAAACTGGTACCTTTCAGGTCATTACAGTCAATAATTCCTTTTTAAGTATCAGAAAGAAAAGAAAACAAAGTGAGATGATTAAAAAGCCAATTAGCAGATCAAAGTATGAGAAGCCAGGTCCTGGAGGGGAAAAAGAATGCATGTATGGTAATTTAGGCAGTAAGGAAGATAATTAGAACAGGATAGTGATAATGGGATAAGCTGGGAATCAAAAACTGTAAAGTTGATTGGAAATAAAGGAGAAGAAAATTAGGGGAAATTTTAATGACTCTTTGCAGAAAACAATTAACCATATAAATATTAGAAAGAAAGCTTGTCTAGAAACCACCCTGGCCTCTTTGTAAGGAGAATAGTGATCCACAATTCTTAAAAAATTTTGTTTTGATTCTTCTTCCCTGAGAAGTATTTCACTCTCTCTGATGCAAATAGCTTTTGGGATGGAAAGAAGGCTATGGAAGACATAAACAAAGCAGCCAATAGAGATTAAAGACGTAAAGGCAGACTTTTCCATCTCATCCCTCCTCCTTATCTTTTTCAGAATGTTACCTCTCTTTTTCAGCAAAGACCTCAGAGTTTTGGTGTTAAACTTTGAGTACTGTTTCACTTTCTAAACTTTGTTTCCCTTGACTTCCTTCCAAATTCTTTCTTCCTCTCCAGTTCGCGCAGCTCTAGCTTTCTCTGATGAGGTTTGATCTTGGCCAAAATTTCTGTTGGCCTTTTCTCCCCCTGTTCTGAGCGTACACCCCCCTCTCCCGGCCCCGTGCCTGCCTGAACTCCTGATCTTATCCCTGCTGTTGTCCATTTGATCAAAATATGCTATTCAGGGACTTACTGCAGATGGGGCAAGATGAGGGGAAACAGAAAACTTTCTTTTTTTGTGAAGTTTCTAAAAAAGACCACCCTTGAGCTTTGGCTCCAAATGCCTCACAGCATTGTAAGTCCACAGATTTCTGTGTTCTTCACAAAGTCCTGTGAGCCTTTAAACAGAAAGGCCCCTAACAGTTTGCTCCCCATGGCTCTGTCAAAGCAACTACATGCTTACATAAATATTGTTCTGCTCTAACCCTTTCCATGTGGCTTATACCACAGGAAGTTCACTTTCTTCTAAAGAGCCTGAACATGAGTGGGGGTAAGGATGAGTCTCAGTCTGTGAAGTATGAATTAACCTTTTAGAGACAGCTGGGACTCAAGAGAGAATGAAGGGTTTGCAATTTAACAAGTAAGAACAGGAAGAAACAGAGGTGTGGAGAAAAAGAAATAAAGCAGAGGCATAAGTAGAAGAATAAACACTTCCTTTCTATTACCTAAGGTCCTTCCTAAATAATTTCAGCAAGAAATCTTACAGTCACAGGACAAAGAACAAGGTCATTAACGACAGCATTATAGCTTGTCAACAACACAGAAAAAGAAAGGATCTTCTCTGAAGAGCAAGTGGTAAAGATCAAACAACATTCAACATGAGATTACCCTGAATGATAACATCAAACAATACCTCTCTTGAGTGTTCACCCATTGCTTCAGTGATAAACAGAGATAAAAGGTGAAGATGCTATACCTCTGTGACTTTAAGAAGCTCTGGGTGATAACTCCCTACTACTTGCAAGTAGAGAGCATGAAGAAGAGGAACTGGAATGTAATACCCCCTATTTTATTTAGAGTATCTCTTACCTCACTGATTGGTAACTCACTTCAGGGAATGGAAAGCTGCAGTTGGACCAGAAGAAGGAGATAAATACCTAGTTTCAGATCAAATTCTTCCTGCCCTCTCAAGGCACAGTAGCTGTGCTTGAGATTGTGTCACTGACCCATATCTTTTTCTCTCTGGAGACAACTCTCTTGTCAGCTCTTCTCCTTGTGGAGAGGAGGAGAAGAGACATATTTCTGATTGCTAGCAGGGTAGGAAAAAGAAAAGAAAGAAATTATCATGTCTAGTCTCTCTTTCACAACCTTCCCATTTACTCCAGGTTAAAAATCACTGTAATGGTGTAAAATAGTGATTAATGTGGTGTAAAATAGTGATTAATGACAATTCTGAGTCAGTCAACTGCTATGATGAGTTTGGAACACAACAAACGATGTAACAAACACAAGAGGTGGGAGTTTTAGAGGTGGGAAGTGGGGGGAGAAGGAAGGAGGGGTACAGTCTGTGTCTTCCTGACTGCTGGGTTCAACAACCTTTGGCCCATGAGAGCTGGTGCCAGTCAGCTGTTCCAGGCCTCTGAAAGTCCATCTCCCCTGTTCAGAAGAAAAATGCAATATGTAGTGAGAACACAACTCATCCGCCCATAACACTCTCCACCATTCTCTAAATTCACACCTTTGTCAGAAGCATACAGTAGGATGCGTCAGGGTTTTGTGTTGTTCTGTTTAAGCATTTGTGGTGAAGATACTTGGTTTCCGATCTTGGAGATCTATGTCTTGTTTCCCACTCTGAAACTTCAGACATTCTGCCATTACATGACTTAGTTTTCATTCATGTGCCCCATAATAGATCTGCTTAAACATATGTTAGGGTTGTTTATAAGACATAACAGTACTTTTCCAAGTAGTTTGGATTTATCTTACTTTTAGCCATCTTTAAGCTAGACATGTAGCCTAACCCACTTATATAGACCCCTGTTATAATGAGAGGAGACAGCAAGGCATGTCCAAGGGTGAGTCATCCTGCCTATCTTATATACCTGTCTTACCAAAAATAGTTGTCGTAAAGAAGATCGTGTACTTGGTAGTTGTATCCTATAGTAATGCTGTTTCTGGGGAATGGAAAAAAATATGGGAACAACATGACAGTTTTCTACTTCACACAAACAACTCCTTGTCAGGGTTTGGCATGGGTCTCTACTTTTCTTGGGCAAATTTACATGTGTAACATCGGTCCCTGGTCTATGTTTGACCTTTTCTTTGTTCTGTTTTTTTGACAAGTGACCAAATCTCAATATTCTTGTCCGTGAGATTTATGTTCTTACCCTTTTTCCTCCCTCTTTATCTTATACTTCCATTTAGCTCTGCTTTCTCCTTATCTACATTTTTATTTTATATTAGCATGTATACTAAACTAAACTGTATACTAAAAACTCTTTTAATTATAGTTACTAACCCATGTGTTTCTAGCCCTTGAAAGAAATGTTTTATTTCCTGAAATAATTACCCCATTACCACCTTTGTTTTACCTTTACATTTGTTCATGTACATTTAACCCCTCCTTCTCCTGGGAATGTTACTCCATAATGGAGTTTTGCCCCTCGGAGATCAACATGACCAGAATTTTTCTTGCTTTCTCAGTATGGTCCATGAAGAGAAAACTGGGATCTTTCTCTTACAGCTGCACTTAATCAAATGCAGCTTCCTTTTGGAAATTTGCAATGCTGACTTTCTTGCTTTAAATTTTTCTTTTGAAAAATCTTGAAATCCACTAATAATGCATGAAAACTACCCGACTTTCCCAGAAAGTTCTGGTGGTTTGACTCGTCCCCTCCATAGGATTGTATTTCTTTCATGCAGATTCTGCAATCCTGAGTCATTCCCTCTGAGAACACTTAGAGAAAACGGGTTGTAGTGGATGTCAACCCCCACACAATTTTGTTTGTCTAACACAGCAGTTCGCATGCGTTCAGTACAAAGCTGAGAACTCAAGCACTCAGAAAACAGGAGATGCAGGGTTAAGCTGAAAGCCCAACTTTGAGTTTTTTTGCCTGCTGTGAGGGGGCTTTATTTGATTACTTTGTTTGTTTGTGCGTTTATTTTTGGAGAAGGATGAGCTGTCCATTGTTTTACTTCATTATGAAAACTGAACTGTTGTTGAGGAGCCCTAGAGTGTGGGATGGGCTTTTATTTGGGTTCCTAAAAGAAAACAAAATTAATTAAACTATAACTCTTTCTACTTGGTTTATGGCTTAAAAGATAGTGCCTTTTTATTGTTATGCATTCTTTAGTAATTATTACCACTTGTAGTATACTGCAGACTCGAAACCCTGCCTTTAATAGAGCTGTGATGTTCAGTTCATATCCCTCAGTTATTGTATCTTTTTATTGTAGCAAGACTGTGATCTAAGTGCCCTTGGTGTAACTCACAAACACATCACAAACAATACCTTAAAAATGGAACAGTATAATTCAGCATTGCTTAACAGCAACAGGACACGCATTACTATTTTGCTTCATTTTGCAGCACCAGATGCATTAGGCTGTGTTAAAACCCACATTGCTCAAATGAACCCAGCTCACCAACTGGTCTGAGGTGCTCTGCACATCTAATTACTGCACTGGAAGACCCTGTGGAAGCTGTGTTAGCAGCTGAGAAAAAGTGTTCATTCTTCTTTATGGGGCCTGATAACACAGAAAAGTATTGATTTCCGCAGGACCTTTTGGGCTGTGGTATTGGAAATCACAACTTCCAGAGCTGGCCCTGGCTCTGCCCACCAGTATGGTTCAGCTAAACGCACTGTTCTTTTCTCTCTGTATTTTTTGAAGTCCTTAATGTTAATCTGGCTTAGGTTTTCATCTATATTTCAGCTACTACTGTTTTTCTGTGCAGTTATTCTTTTTTCTTATGCCTTGTAGATTAATATACTAAAAACAAATTATGCGAAGCCCTTAAATTCATATTGGAGTATCTGACTGAACAGATTTAGCACTGAAAGGACAAAATTGTAGCACTTAGAAGTGTGCAAGTCTAAATTTTACCTCAAAAATAAGGAATTGCCAACTGGAGTCTATTCTCTGGGTTTTGTAGAACTTGAAGCTATGTATTTGTTCAGACCATCCTGGGACTCAGGAGAATGACGATGCAGTGTAGAATGGGCTTCTCAAGCATGAAGACCACTTAACTATAGAGATTAGGTCTCTTTATTCTGCCCACTGCCAACAGCACAGAACAAAAGAAAAAGGGTTTGGATGAAAGAACAGCTGGAAGAGACACTGCTTTTCAAAAAAAGATTTATCATAACTTCAAGATATAAGTACATAAATAATTAGCCAAATAATTTGTATTGATAAAACTGCATGTGGATTTGAAGGTAATTGTAGGTGAAAGTCAAATAGTCTGCTACAATGCAGCCAAACGCACAGAGAGACTCAAAACTTTAAAACGTTTGATTCAGGCCCTGTACTCACTATGAAATGACTAAAATTTATGTGAGGTCAAATTCACTGCTTCTATGTCTAATGTTACTCCTGTGAGCTGTAATACAGAATTGCATGCAATTGCTCATATACTGAAACACAAGCCACTTTTTGGCAAAATCAGTGCTTAGGAAAGTTTTAATATATTTATTGTCTAAACAGTTAAAATAAAGAAAGACTATTGCTCTGAAATATGTTAAATTTTATATTTACTAAAATGTCTTTGTACATGGAAGTTTTTTTGAAGAATTGTTATTACACTACCATATTTTTATTACTTAGCTCCTAGTTTAACATGATATTTTACTTATTTTTGTACCAGATGATAAATATCTGTTGTCTTTCTTTATTTTTCTTGAGTATATTGCCTTTGTCTCCCCACTCTTGTGCAGTGTAATAACAATTTTAATTTCCGATATTAAATAGATGCTTAAAATGTCATGTAAGATTTGCTTACACTTTTCAAATGTCTCTTAAAAGGACTAGAAATTGTGAAATAGCATAAGAAGAAATTATTATAGATAAGTGTGTTAATAAATTCTTATTTGGGACATACCTTTATAAAATGGAAGATTCAGAAAAAAACCTCAGTAGATGTATTCTAGCAAGACCGTATTTAACAAAGCTACATAAATGGTTTCATTGTTCTGGTCAACATAGCAGACCACAGATTACCTGGTGTCCTGGTTTCAGCTTTTCAGAGTTAATTTGCTTCCTAGTAGCTGCTATAGTGCTGTGTTTTGGATTTAGGATGAGAATAATGTTGATAACGCACTGATGGTTTAGTTGTTGCTCAGTAGTGCTTACACTACTCAAGGACTTTTCAGCTTCCCATGCTCTGCCGGGTGCAGAAGAAGCTGGGAGGGGGCACAGCCAGGACAGCTGACCCAAACTGTCCAAAGGGCTATTCCATACCATATGGCATCACGCTCAGTATAGAAAGTGGGGGGAGTTGGCTGGGGGGCAGCAATCGCTGCTTGAGGCCTGGCTGGGCATCGGTAGGTGGGGGGGGAGCAATTGCATTGTGCATCACTTGTTATTATTGTAAATATTATTGTTATTGTTATTATTATTATTATTTTCACTTCCTTTCCTGTCCTATTAAACTGCCTTTATCTCAACCCACGAATTTTACTTTTCTTTTCCGATTCTCTCCCTCATCCCGCCAGGGAGTGGGGGAGTGAACTAGCAGCTGTGTGGTGTTTAGCTGCCTGCTGGGTTAAACCACAACACCTGGGAAGGACAAAAACGTCTTTTAAATTCAAATTTAAATGCATTTTTAAAAATCAAAAATCCATTTAAAGATGGATATACCTTAACTCTCTTCTGACCAGAGAGCACGGACGCTGCCCTTGACTTAGCAGCTGGGGTTTCATAATCATTTTTAAAGGAACTTTACTTTTTGATGGGAAAGGATGATATATCCTTAATCCTGGGCTGTCACTGCAGAATATCCATGGGTGCATTGCAAAACCCTATCATAATGTATTTTTCTGGGGTGAATCTTTAAAGATTTGGGTGTCTGCAGTTATTTCTTAATGTACTGATGCTTCAGTTATCTCATTCTGTTAATTTTAATGGGAGTGGATGCCTCACAGACAGAGACTCTGGCAACTTCTGATCAGGCTTGCACATGTCATCATACATAGAAGAGTGGTTTGTATTTCTCAGAAATAATTTGTTATAATTATAATGGAGAGTTTGTTTCATGAAGACGTTTACTTCACTGAAACCTTAAGGGATTCTGAAATGTCTGATTTTTTTAAAAATTGCTTAATGTTGTGCCATGTCCTTCTGTGTAGTCAGGAGTGATGTCTGTATTTCTAAGAAATTTCTTAGCACAATTAATTGTTTTACTCCATGGCCTTCTTACCCGTTATCGTAACTTAATAGCTGAAAAATCATTTCTGAATTATACCTGATTCATGCCATCTAGTCTTTCAGTCTCCTATTATTTTTGGTTTATTATCAAACACTATCTGTCTCATCTAGTTTCATTCTAATGATCTTCTTCATACTTCTTCAGGTAAAGTCAAAGCTAAGTCCCCTCCTTGTATTGAAAGGTATTTGCATTCAGAAAACACTTTCATGGCCTTCCTGCTAATTTTATGGGTTGATTCTTTAAGAAGAAAACTGAGACATTTTTACTGATATTTTCAATATTTTCCCTCTGAAAAATTGATTTCAGTGTTGAGTCCTACTTAAAAATCAATGACACAACCTGACTCAGGGTTTGACACTGAAAATCTATACTATTCTCAGTGGACATGAGTTTCATAAGCTCAGAATCTGAAGACACATTATACAAAAGGCAGAAATTCTCCCCTGGGGTAAAATGTCAACTAAGTTATAGTGTATCTTAACAAATCAGTCAAATTGGCACTGTTCCAACAGAAGGTGCTATATCCAGGTTATATATATATATACACACACGTATATAAGCGTGTGTGTGTTTGGAAAGAATACCTATCAAATCCCCCCAAAGTTAGTTATGAGTAACTTCTGTGGTCATTTACACTTTAGACTCAATTTATTGGTGACATATGTACTCTCTATCATTGTCTCATGGTAATACAAGAAATATTTGGATGTTCACAATAAAGACTGATTAGCTGCAATTAATGAAAAATAGGATTTAATTAAGAGTATAGCGTAGATTGAATGGGTGGTCTGTCCAGAAGACAGTTTTTTAGTTCCCTGGGATCCTGGATCCATGTTCAGATAGGAGTAGCTGGGGTAGGAGAGAAAGGAAAAAACAGAAATAACCTAACAAAGGTTATGATGAACTTTGATCAGTTTATGGAAAATATCACATGATGACTTTGAAAGTTCCTTTCCATTTTACATTTCTATATCTTCCCCTGAGCCCTGCACAAGACCAATGACATTTAAATGGCATTTAAAGGTATCTCAGTGATATTTAAAAGTATGAAATTCAAAAGCAGTAAAAGCTAATATTTTTCTATCTTGTGTGTATTTGGCTTCAAGGAACTGTTGCCAAAGTTTTGTCAAAAAAAGTTTTATGCCAAAAATATAGCTGCTCTGAAACACAGGTTGGCTCTTGGAATGCATTTTAAAATTTTTCTTACATCTTGGAATAGAAACTATGCCTTGCTTGTCAGAGCTGAAATCAGTATTGTGATTTTTACACTTTCTTTGAGGTATCTTCTTTAAGGCCATCACCAAAATAAATTATTTGATTAGAACTGTTTTGGATGTTACCTGCTGTGGTCAGGCCTTCTTCCTAACTAAGAAACAGTTCTTTGCAGTCATATATTCTTGCTGGAAGTTTCACAGGTATGTGACTAGTTCTGGTCTCTCATTAAATCATCAACAAAAAGTACTGTTCAAAGAGAATACTAAGAAAATTGTTTTCTGAATGTCAAGGATTGAATATACTAATGTAGACTGAGTACAAGAGGCAAGAGTTTGAGCAGACGTCTGCCATCTAGATGGCATAGGTCATGCAGAAAACACATACCTTTCCACAATGAGCAAGCATCAAAACTTGAGTTGGTCCCCTATGATAAAATGGTCTTCTGCATTGGATCTTTAAGGTTCTGTGTTTTTTTGAGAAATCTTTCAAAGGCAAGACACTAGCCAAGGCTCCCATGGCTTATTGTGAAAACAACTGCATTGTTAGGGAGACAACATTAATGTACAGAAAGAGAAATATCCAGCTAATACTGCCTATACTCAATGCAGAGAATGGAGAGTCCAGGTTCTTGTGTCCTCTCCCTGAACCAAGTTGCTGGCCAGGTCACTTCAGGATGATTTTTACCATTTGCTCTTCTAATAAAATAAGGATATCTTTATTTTCCTCTGCCAACGAGCATTTTAAGTTTCAATCAAATTATGCTTCTGAAGTAATTTGTAGCATTCAAGTGCAAGTTAGAACATGAAAATGCATGATGTGTTTAAGCAGAAGGCGATAAATGGATATTGAGTCAAAAATAGCACCCTGACAATATTTTATTGTTATTATTTGCATCAGTATTTTGAAAATGTTATTTAAAATATTTATGAGACACAGGAAATGTCATTCTCCAGACAAAAAATAAGAAGACAATGAAAAGTTAGAATGAATGACAGAGCCATGATGACAAATGAGGAAAAATACAAGTAGTTACAGAAAAGCATCATTTACGAGCTACCAGAAGACTAAATCACTGTAGTGCATATAAATATGGCGCAACAATGATTTTGATGACTCTTTATCACAATTCTGTGATATGAAGTATGAAATAAAATAAAAAAGGACATGGGCCCAAAGATAAGTCAGCTTACATTATGCTATTAATGAAGAATAAGGAACAGCATGGAAACAGACAAATCTTGCAGGATAGGAGAATGAAAACTTTGGGCTCATCTTTAATAACCTGAAAGATTTATCACTCCCTTTGCCTGCTGAAGCTGTAGGCAATTTTTCTGATGTCTGTCTGGTACCTCGAGCTATTATACAAAGAAAAGGCAGCAGGTATGCAGCAAAGATTGAACTGAAGAGGAGACCGAGGAGAAAATATCCCAGAGATGACCACTGTGACCATGTTAGCTCAAATATACCAGTCCTCACATTCGTGGCAGCCCTTTACTCAAAGCTTATTTAGACTTGTCTAAAATAGGCACACAGATTTTTGAACATTGGTAATAGGTATGTTCCCCCGACAGAAGCTCATTCTCAAGAGAGAGTCTGTTAACACATTTTTCTGATGAGTAATGAACAGTGCATTCCTTGTTACTGTACAAGGCAACACCCATTTTCATGAGTGTCAGCAGTGATTTCAGATGATAGTTGGGACTAAGGCTGGATGTGCAGACACAAATCACCATCATGGGAGCATTTCTCCAAAGTCTCTCTATGGGAGGGTCTTCCTTTTATTCCTCTCATGATCTTTTTTTTTCCATTTCCTTGTGTTGATGACCTGAATGTGATCAGAAGACAGCTACCATGCAGGACAATATTTACTCAAAATGGGAATACTATTTCTTCCTAATCTCTTCTGCCATGTCAACTTGGCAGCTCTCCACCATCAAGCTCAGCACAGCTTTTCACTCTGTTTATCCATCAAAAAAGATTCAGATTTTTTCCCAAATTTCTGTTTCCTGATAGTTAAATCTACCTCCTTTTGAGATTTTTTTTTTTTTTACCCAGGGGTTCCAAATTCATGCCTTGTGGAGGCTTTTGGGCCAGCCAAGAGCATGGCAGACACCACCAAGGTCCAGAATAGGCACTTGATTGCACCATTTAAGCCACCTTGCTTAACTGTGAACTTCATAGAGATGTCTGCTCACCTATGCACCCTGTGCTCACAGTTCCAACCATTTTTCTGTCATGTATTGTTTCCTTTTGCTTTGGAGCCAGTTCTGCCATCTATGCCAACATATGAATGCATATACAATGTGCGCAGATGTCCAGTCACCAGACACTCAAAATTAGTCTTCAAACTCCAGTCTACAATTTCTGAGACACATTCACAGGTAGGATATGAAGAAAAAATTGGAACATATAAAGTGCTGAATTGTCCTGAGTCCACAGCAACCTCTACCCATTACTACTAATTTGGAAGGCACCACATGTTGGCATAAAATAACAGGGTGGCAAATCCCTGTCTAACCATCCAGAGGTTTAGCCAGCATGATGCAGAGTAAATGGGGTAACATGTGATCAGAGGATCATCAACAGTATCTATCACGTGGTATAAATATCTGTGGAAACAAACATTTTTGCAAAAGTAGACTTCTGGATGAATTGGTGTGTTCTGATCCAGGTAGAAAATCTCCATCTCCCCAAGACTGTATAGTACTGAGACTCTTTTACCATCTCTGAATTGGAAAGTTCTTCAATTACTTGAAGACAGGATTAGAGAAAAGGTGAAGATGGACAGGCTGCCCTGGGAGTCTATGAAAATTCTATTATTTGAGAACTTTAAAATATGACTGGACAAATCCCTGGGCAACCAGTTCCAACTGTGATGCTAGCCCTGCTATGAGCAGGGAGTAGGACATTGTGACCTCCAGAGGTGGCCACAGGTCTGTCCCATTGTAAGGCCAACACCCACCTTTTGAATACTGGTAACCAGCTGCTCCCTTTGCTCCCTCTGCGTTCAGCTGTGAACGTCCTAAAAATGCAGTGGCACTGCTTCATGTCACATTAGCAGGGCCCCACCCTGTTTCTTTGCAGAGATCAATCACCGACCCTTCCACCCAACCCAAGAGGCAGAGAAGGATCAAGTTGTGCACAAATCCAGTGCCAGAACAGAAAACCACACTGAGCCACTATTTTTGTCTCCCACTGGAAACAAATCTGAGCTGCTTTGCTGAATTCAATTTTGATGGGAACTCAAACTGAGCTGGAACAATTTTGGCCCCAGCTAAATGGAGAAACATCTGGTTCCAGTCCCTGTCTGCAGGGCTGAAGAGACCTAAAGACTTCCAGAACAGTTAGAAACAAGAGTTTATTAAATGGATCCTTTCTGATATGCTTCCCCAGTAATCCATGCATGGATGAAGAGAGGTTTGTGGGGGTCACTACAAGCATAATTTGATTGACTGTCTGTGATTGCTGTAGCACACAAAAAAATCTGTTCTCACTTAAAAAACCCCCTGTGCTACTTTTTGAAAATCTCCCTTTGCACTGCTTACCTATTGCAATTTGCGTTTTCACAGACAGCATAGAGGTGCTTATATTCAATGTATCGTTTCATTCATATCCAAGCCTCCCCTTGCTCTGTGGACCCTTTTCTAAAACTGCAAGTAGAATCATTTCCTTTATTCTAAGATAAAATGATTTATAATCAATTAATAAGCATTGCTGAGGCTTTTGTTTGCCTGAAGCATCATTTCCTATTCAGTTTTTGCATCTGAACTATTCAGCATTGCCTTTTGGTTCTCTCTGAAAATACTCTTGAGAAGCCATGCTTATCAGCCAAGAAGCATCCAACAGCAAAGCATGTGCATTTATAAAAAGACTATCACTTTTGTGCTAACTCTGATTGCCAGTTTCTACACTTAAAATGAAAATGAAGCTGGTGGTAAAGTCACACTGCTAGATATCTGAATTCATTACACTGAATTATGTGAAATTCCTTTCTTCCTTCAATTCCCTTAAGTGGCATAGATTAATTTATAGAGTGTATGTGTTTTTAACATCTGCAAAGTTCTCATGTGGATTGATGTACTGAGAATAAAACTTAAAGCAGCCATTACGAGGATAGTGCAAATATTATTCCCCTTAATGATTTTTGCACACCTGTATTTTTGAATGTCATTTTGGGGAGTGGGAGTGGAACAGGGGTAATTAGAGAAGTTACTTTACTGACACAGTAGGAGATGTATAATTGCACAAGCCACAAAGCATAAAAACCTGTGTTGAATGTGAGGGCTGATTTTCCAAAGAGGTTTGTGTGGAGCCATTTTGAATCCACAAAATTTGCCCTCCACAATACACGACTCATAGAATACTTGTTCCTCTGAGCACCTGATTTGCATTAGCAATCGGTTACTTAGAAGCACAAGCACTCTGATTTGTGTCCAAAAAGCTGGTTTTGTACACAGATTTTCCTCATTAAAATGGGAGTTACTTGTTTTGAAATTTTTGTCCTGAAATGCCTACAACCAAAACCCAGTGTTTCTGAAAACATATTTAATACACCCCACCCTGGTCACTCCATTGTTTCTTGGTGTCTTAAAACAAACTGGGACCGAGGTAATAGTTTATTCCTTTCATCCTTTGATCACCTGTCAAAATGACAGCAACACCAACCTGTGTAATGATTGCTGGCTATCGCTGACTTAACCAGAAGCAAACACCGTGTTCTATAGATCACATTGTGATTTAACTTCACATTCTTCAAATTCCCCAATCTATTTTTCAGATGGTTAAAATTAGGGAGAAGGAGTTTGTTCTCCATAGAAGATGTTTCTGTAGAGTTCAAAGAGAAGCCTTTAAAAATTTGGTAGTGAATCACAGGATAATTCAAGTTGGAGGGGACCTCTGGAGGTCAGCTTGTCCCATCTCCTTCTCAAAGCAGGGCTAACATCAAAGCTGGGTCAGGTAGCTCAGGACACTGTCCAGTCAAGTTTTGAAAATCTCCAAGGACATCTCCACCACCTTTCTGGGCAGTCTGTCTCTTTGCTTAACTGCTATTGTTGTGGAAAGCTTTTTTTTTATATCCAGACAGCTTTTTCCCTGCCAAAAAGTGCAACTGTTTCTTCTTGCCTTTCGCTGTGCATCTGTGAGAAAAGTCTGAATTCATCTTCTCTGTAAGCACCCATTAGATAGTGGAAGATGATAATTAGATCCATCCTTTGACTTGTCTTCTCTAGACCAAACAAATCCTCAGTCTCCTCATACACCATGTGCTCCACTCCCAACCATATTAGTGACACTCTACTTCACTTGCTTCAGCTTATTGGTATTTCTTGTACTAAGAGGTTCAAAGCTGGACACAGTGTTTCTTGCAAGTGCTGAACAGAGGGAAGCGATGATTTCCCTTGACCTTCTGGCACCAGAAAGGTCTGCTAATGCAGCCCAGGAAGTGTTAAGGCTCCACTGCCTCAAGGGGTCATCGCTGATTTATATTCAACCTTTGGCCATCAAGACCAACAGATCTTTCTCTGCAGAGCTGTTGCTATCATCAACATCCAGGGGCTTTGCCTTTGTCTTTGTCTTTGTTGAAGCTGGTTTCCTCATCACATATTACCTCAGCATATCGTTAACTATCTCCAAGTTTAAGGTCATCCACAAACTTGATGGATGTCACCCAAGGCACTGGAAAAGGTGCTGGAGCAATATCAGCCCCAGTATCAAATCCCATTGCAAGTGTCTGCATGTTAGCCTCTGAACTGTTGGCATACTCTTGCCCGACTTTTTCAGGTGGATCCTGTCTCTCCCCAGCAGTCTTTGTTCCTTGAAGAGGGTCTGTTGGAAAGACAAGCCAAAGCCCTGCCTGCGACACTAGCAGCACAGCTGATCTATAGGTTGCCTTTGCTCCTGCCCAGGTATTTCCTTTTGACTGACATGGCTGTTTGGGTCCTTGTTCCTGCCCCCTTCAATCCTCTAGAGACGTGTAGTCAACAATGGTGTGTCCCTTGGCAGTATTCCTTAGTTCTGGATCCCTTAGATCCTGATATTTGATCTCACTGAAAGGTCAGACACTCCAGCTCATATCATATTTTTGTCAGTGACAGTAAAAGATGCATAATCTGTAATTTTTCTCGCATTAACAACAGACTTTTTAACACACTCAGATGCTATTTTAAGAGAAAACAGTTATTGTAATATTTGCTTCTACCTATGCAGTTCAAGAACGTGCAAAATGCATATTATTTTATTAAGGCTCAAAAGTCTTTTCTGTCAGTTCTGACTACTGTGTATTTTACCCATAGTTCAATAACATTAGTAGTACCTTAAATAAGCAATTAGACAGAAGAATGTTTCATTATAACTATAAAATGGGGCAAGTTCCTTTTCAGGATCAGAAGTCTCATGTGAAAAAGAAATCACTGGGTTGTAGGGTAGACTCCTTTAAAGTCTATTTAAAACCAGACAAGCACTGTCTGCTCTGCTGGGCACAGCACTGAGGAGCATACTGAAGGGACTAGACCTGCTCTAGCAGAAGAAATGGACCTTTGCTGATAATGCACATTTCTCTCTGTTACTGTGGGATAGATTAGACCCCTTGGGTGCATTCCAGCTCTAAATTCCGAAATTCACTAAAAGGGCATTTAGTTTTGAGAAAAGTACTTCAGTTTGCATATCACTAAATTTGCTAAGGGCTGCAAATATCGCTTACAGTTTTGCTCTTTCTGAAAGAGTAGAGAGCAAACACTAGCAGTGAAATTTTCTGAGACTCATCCAGGCTGCGGTGGCTAAGGAGAGCTCATGGTCAAGTCTCCCCATCCTTCCCATGAAGCTGGATGCACAGGGCCCCTGTCCCTCACATGGTCATTTGATGTTCCCTCATGTACCTCCTCACCCCAGGGCACACAGGCAGACCGAAGCCTGAGACGGTCAGCCAGTTTGGGGGTTACGCTGGCTGTGAAACAGTGCCTGCTGCGCAACACTGCGGGTGGCCACTGTGTGTTCCCTGCCTTGCTTCCTGCTCAACATTTTTCACAGGGAAAATTGCTGTTTCTGAAATACAATGGAAATTTTTGTGGGGAAATGTTCTATTTTTAACCAGACTTAGTCCTTCCATACCAACTCATTAGAGGGGCCCTCAGCCACCTACACCTGTGCCAAGGCAGATTAAAAGGATACCATTCTAATCTAATAGCACTTTTTCAATTACTTTCTGTAGCCGTAAATGACAGTCGGACTACAGCATGCTCCTCTCAAGAGATCTGACTTAAATTACATTCATATATCATATACCAGCTCTTCAGTTTAGCTCAAGATTTAAAAACTACATCAGCAATCATGTCATTTAACCAAATCAAATTATCTTCCCTAGATTTGGAGCAAGAGACAGTTTCAAACTCATGCAAAATGAAAAACAAAACAAAACAAAAAATCAGACTGTAAATTTGGTTTTCTGTGGTTAAAATAAATTCCCTATACAACTTAAATAAATAAATACTATGTAACTAACAATTGGAATAGGTATAGAAGAAGCTATGCTCCCATATTGAACTCAGGAGCTTAATTTATCTCATCATTCAGAATCTAGGTCTTCTTAATGAGTTTTGGGAGGCTCGTTTAGACTGTTCCCTTACATTTTTTGCTTTTTCAAAGTCATCTGGCCTTCCCTTTTTTCTCTGTTCTCTCTTGATTTAACATACCATAATAATTCCACTCTCAATCTTTCAAGTAACCGTATGTATCAAATAATTATCTGAGAGTCTTCATGCTGCCTTTAAAAATATTCATCCTTCCCATCTGTTACTAAGTGCTTTAATCACTTTCTTTCCTTGTTGTGGCTATTGCAACCTTGCCAGTGTGTTTCATGCTACATGGATATGGTTGGGCGTGGGGTAACTGATGATGAATGCAGATTGATAGAATTACTTCCATTACTTCTTTTAAAAATATAAGCAACGAAACAATAGAAAACTTGTATGCACATATTGATCCTGTGTGTGGAGATACCTAGACTACCTGAGATAGGTTGCTGGGGTACCATAAGGGATCTTGCTGGAGATGCAGTGAACAGGGGATAACTGGAACTCAGTAGGATGAATTTTTCTATGCAGTCACATTGCACTGCTCTGAAACCACAGAGAACTTATTTAAGTCTGTATANGGGGTTAAACCACAACAGTAGGACCTCTTTTTTTTTATGCTGTACTGGGATGTAGGTGCCCTTGAATAATGCAAAAATTGGACTGACAAAAGCTTAGCCTTGCTGCCTTTGTCTTGGCCCTCATGTAGACTCTACTTTAAAAAAATGCTACTTATAAAGCTCTACTAAAATTGAAAAAATATACAGTTATGGCCAATGGATCCTAATACTAGGTATGGATCTCCAGGTCTTGTCTGTACCTTCAGGCAGCAGAATGAAGACAGCTCCTCTGGGGGGTCCATCACATTATCTAGCCACTACCTTCTGTTTCAGCAGAAACTGCTGTACGACAGACACTGAAGCTTTGAACAGGCCCTGCCACTTTGGGGGAAGCGAGGTGTCATGGCTGAGTAGAGAACAAAACTACAGAGGCTTCTCTTCAAGAAAATGTGTTCCTCCTAAAGCATATGCACCAAAGCATAAACTCCTCTTTGTATAGATCCCACTGTCCTCATTCCAGCTATTCTGCCCTCAGATGTTATCCCATATTATTCATATGTGTTATTTCACCATAAATGGGTGGAAGAGGGAGGATGAAAAAGCTAAAACACTAGTTTTTCACAAGGAGTGAAATCCTGGTTTCTCTGTCCCTCTCACTTTCACACAAGTGCCTAACAGAGCTAGAAACACCACACCTCTTCCCTTTGGTTTCTTCCCAGCCCACTGAACTTTTCTTTATTCCCTGCAAAGTAGAATAGCTACAGCAGATGGATGGTGTGTATTGCCACCCACCACTGAACAGCATCAGTGATGCTTATGCTAGGGCTGACCTCTCTCCTCTTGGCTCTCCGCTGAAGCCTTGGACAAATGGGAAGAAAAGGGATACCCCTTCCACCAAGGTAGTTGAGAGCCAGATCTGCTCAGCACACCTCGAGGATGACTCATTTCTAAATCCAGTGGAGGCAGAACAGGGAGGAAGATGTGTGGCTACTCAGTACAATCAAGGGTCAAGAGCTCTAACTTCTCTTGGGGCAAATTCAGACAAATTCAATGACAAACCAGAGACTTTATAAAGGCTTTAGTCTTCCCAGGAATGAGTGGAAGCTGGGCAAATGGTTTGAGAACCACGTTTTTATGCTATTTAGGTGCTTAAGTGTGTTGTGATCATTGTGACCTTCACAGATATAACTCCAGGTCCTTCTGGACGGGGTCTGAACCAACAGTGAATCCACACAGTCAAAGAAATCAATTTTAAAATGGGAAAACTATCCTGTAAGTTTCTACAGTTAAAAAGGTTCCTAACACCCTGTTTTGGCTTTTCTCTTCTCTGCCATAATAAAAGCTTTCATTATACCATAACAACATGGAACAGTTTCAGTAAGAGGAATTAAGACCTTATGTATCATGGGATGGTGTTGACCAAATCTAAACCAGTGCTCTTAGGTAGCTGTTCTTAAGTAGAAGCTGTTTAACACAGGCTTTGCTATTTTTCAGAGACATATGCAATGGAGAACAGATACTAAAAAGCAGTGATTCATCCAAGGTAGACCAGGGATGCACATCTTTTGTGTTTCCTCATCTACACTGCTTTATGGGCTATACATTTTCTGCCTTTCTCTTTCCACATGCAGTCTCCCACCATTTACATGCCACTGTAGGCAATGTGCCAGATTGGCACTTAAAATATGAAAAATCAGAAAGGGGAAAAGAGAGACACAAATAAAAGGTAGGCCTGAAGCACTCACATCTCTGTGTCCTTTCCTGACAAGCAGCACTTCCATTTGTGTTGGGGTGCCAGTTCTATCAAACTTCTGTCTTGTATCAATTTTTAGCAGCATGGATAATTTATTGCATCTAGGATGATAGAAAACCAGCTTTATACATCATTCAGCTTGCAAAAGATGTGTAGCTTCAGTTCCTTAATGGTGTCATTTTGGCTGAATGCTATTAACAGATTACCCCTGCCTAGGGCAGTGGAGCATGTGCAGCAGAAAGATAACCTTGTGTTCGTAATTTAATATTAACTGTTTTCTCCATAGTACCTCTTTCCAGTACATTAACAACAAACCAATATGGCCTTGTCCCCTGCGGTCGTATTCTTCAGCAAAAAATGGATTACATGATAGCAAGTTCCTGAAGATTTCCAATGAAGTATTACAAATCACTCAACGCCTGCTCTGCAGAAATGAAAAATAAACAGGCTTAGATTCAATCAAATTTAATTCCTCCAATTTAGCTTTACCGCACTTCAAAGGGTGCTCTTATTAATGTCTTGGTGAAAAAATGTAACAGTAATTTTTCCCCCTTCTTATATTGAAAGCCTCCAGTTGTGTTCAACATATAGTGAGATCAAGAAAATGTTTTTTTTTTTTTTTTCCCCGTGAATACTCTGACACAGTTTGATATAAAAGTGTAAGCCATTTACAGAAAACTCTTTATGGAATTTTTATCCTATTCCATTCCCGGGAGCTAAATTTATATCCTGCATTAGCTATCATAGCACTAGAGTATTAGTCTTCTTGCAAGCAGTTCAGGGCAGTCTGAGGGCCCTATCACTCTCTACCACTCACATACACAGGCATTATGGGTTTATCTCATCTTCTGCAGCAAGTGCTAGGCCCAATTCATTCCTTTAGGCTACTTTACTAATAACCTATTCCTTATCAGGGCCTCTCCACCTCAGCTTGTGATCAAAGACCCAATTAATGGAATGGAGAAAGGTGAAGCATTCAAATAATGGAGACAGCTGTTTTTCTCTGTTAGAGAAAATCCATTTGTATTGTTATCGCAAGCTCCAAGTTCTGCAGCTCCTGTTTAATTCAGTCTCCCTCCATTTCTGCTGATGATAAAAAAGTCACAATGAACTCAGAAGAGAATGGCAGAAATATCACCGTGTTTCAACTCAGCCTGGGTGTTATCAACTTGAAAGTGAAAATACAAGCAGATAAGGAGAGGAAATGTCCAACAAAGACCATATCAAATTTTCAAAAAATGTACTTTCATGCTGCATTCTTTAGTCACCTTTCTGAATGTTTTCCAGATCCTGATATACACTCCCTATGTCGGCTGCCTGAATCACAGGAGCAGAGGGTGATAGTATCGTGGGTTCCACCTCAACTGAAAAGTAATTAAAGTAGGAGAGTAATCATAACTTGCTGGCATGAACATTGTCAGTGAACTGCAGCTTCTTCTGAGCCTTGGTGTCCAGGAGCCCACAGCTAAGCTGGGTGTTTACATCACCACCACCAGTGGATGAGGTTAGTTTCTTCATCTGATAGCAAAGGGGTGGTGCCATGCTCAAGTCTGGTGTTAAACCTTCTCCTTAACAGGCTCGTAGGTGTAAATCAGCCCAAACTATTGCAAACAAAATCCTACCTACTCCATGTGACATGACAGCAGTTAATTTCATAAACGCATAAAGGCCACGTCACCATTCTCTTCCTTACCCTTTGTAATCATGTTGTCGTACTGTCACGTACAGGAATAAACAGAGGCAGAACACTGTGATTACAGTTAATTGAACCACATAAGACTTGCAGGTTTAAAGTGGTGAAAAACAATTATGCATTCTTAAAAATAATGCTATGCAAAAGGAAGAAGGAGGATGCATCTACCAGATAAGCTCTCTGTGTACGTGAGCGTGCAAGTGTGCAAGGCAAAACCCTGCTCTATTTTGCAGAAGTTGTTATTGCTTTTCTTATATGCAAAGCAAGTGTTATTTAGAGACTGTGAGACCATTCAGATGCTGTGGGGTGGTTTGGGGTATTTTGATTACTTGGGAAACCTTTGGATCTGGTGCTTCAGAAGTAAGGACTGAAAAATCCCGCATTTCAGTTCTCCACTGAGTGTGGACAATGAACACAATAAACAGGCACAAAGCTACAGTGTATGCTACGAGTTAAGACAGCAAAGCCTTTCCCAGCCTGATTGTTCACAGGGGATCACAGAATCTGTGTTAGGCTCAATAAGGAGAAATGCATTATGCATTTGCATGTATGATGAACATTTAAAAGAGGACTGTGTGGAAACAAAGAATAATTCATAATAAACATGGAATGGTGAACATTTCAGACCCAGCTGTAGTTTTTGAATCTTCACAGACATCAAACATTACAATTTTAGCATAGAAGTTTCACATTCAAGATCAAGTAGGCCAGTTGAATAATATTCTTTTTTTGTACGTCAGGAGTTTCCTCATCATCCCACCCTGTTATTAAACCCACATCCAACAAATAAAGAAAATAAAAAGCTGCACTTAAAACAGTATTATGCACAAAATCTACAACTATCAATAATTTCCCATTGGAATAGTAAAATGTATGGATTCATACATCATTTTATATATGTCTGTGAAATGGAAAACACAAAGAATGATGAAAACTGACATTAGGGTCTTTCATCAGCAATAAATTCATAATTCTGCTCCACCTGTAGACGTCACTGATATAATGTACCAAAAGCGAGTGCAGCTGTGAACTCTTTTTTTCTGTACTTCAGCAGTCTCCGTACAATGAAACCAATCTTGAGGAATTATTCGAGGGTCTGAGAAAAAACCTTAATGAAGGTATACTTCTAATAAAGGCAAACCAGAATAATATTTAATATGTATTGGGCAACCTTAGGGTGGTCTTGTAAGATGTGAAGTGACTTAAGGGTGGTCTCTTGCATTGATCTCTCTAGATAATAAAACACTAATGACAACCCATGGTGCTTGCTGAATGGCATAATTGTAAATGAAAATTATGCAACCTGCCTGCAGCTCCCACCCCAGCTCCCTGAAACTAAATAAGCAATAAGCCTGCTAAAGGGACAATCCTAGCAAAAAAGGTGGAGGGGAGCAAAAGACCTGAAATATTTTCCAGTATCCAAATATACTGGATTCTGATTTTGGTGAGGGAGGTGAAGGGTATGATCTTATTCTTACCAAAGATCAGAAGAAGAGTGAGTAACTGCTCCTCTGCTCTCAGATATAACACTGCACCTGTGGGCTTCTGAAAGAATATATCTCATGACAGCATATGAACTTTCAGGGTGAAGTGTTTTATCTACCTTGAAAAGCTACAAATATTTGTGTATTCTTGATACATTTTCTCTAGTTCGGTCAAAGGATTGTACTATCTAGCCAATTTCTTTAAAGAGATCTTAACAGAGAATAATAATTAAATTTTATGCTAGCTAGTGAATCTTCATGTACGCATCTTCACTCTGTAAAGCATGGTCTTTTTTTCTCTACTCTGCTATGGCATAGCATGACAGTGAATTTTGGCTTGAGCAGTGAGATGGCCTGCCTGCTTGCCCAGTTTAGGAGGAGGTCCAATCTCCTCCTCTGGCACTACTCAGACAGGCTGAGCTGAAGGATTGCTAGATGCAAATGTACCAGCTAAATAAAGATGTTCTTTCTCCTCCAAGGGAGTCTGGAAATAATGCAGCTGTGTTAATGGAGTTACGCTAATACACAACTAATAGCAAGAAAAGCCATAAGCCTGGGGTTATATTCTCAGATTGGGCAGCCTATCAGCTGAAGTAAAACCTTCATGAAAACTTCTGATGGGAATTTATTTTCCAAATGCCCATTAGCAATTTTATAGCAACAACTCTGGCCAACTTCAGCTCCCATTTCCATTCCTGCAGCTGCAGCAGCCTGCATGTATTTACAGCAGAGAGCACAATGTGACCTTTGTCTCTTCAAGAATTTGGCCAAGATGGTTGTGCAGCTGCAAATGCATCCAGGTGCTGGGGCTGGTGGCCAGGAATGGGTTGGACATTGACGGAAGTGGCAGCCTTCACACCTGGTCAGCTGAGCTCTTGGGGTCTCTGCAGCAAAGCAAATGTACACTGCCACCACCCTGCCACCTTCTTCTGACCTCCGTGCTCAGCCACTCTCTGAACATGGGCCATTTTTTTTTCCCTAGAATTCCCCTGCTCTTTAATTTTGAGTATTACTTTCAGTGATTGTTATGGGGAGAGTTAAGACATGAAGAGCTAGAGCAGAGCTTATGTTGAAGAATATTCTCCTATAGCTTTGATGTTTTAAGCTGCTGTTGTTCTCAAATCCAACTTAACTGTATATCAGGAGAAAACCAGTCTGCAAATTGTGAAACACAGTAGCTGCCACAGTGAAATCCCAACATTTGATAAACATTGCAACTTATCATTGGCTGGCTGATATCACTGTATTTGCTCTTCTGCAAGCAGAAAATTATTCAGGTGTCCGATATTGTACTTGGATAAGACACTGAAATTTCAAGCTCCCTTGTAATTGAACAAATGAAATTAAATCCCAAAATCCATCTATGAGAAAATAGAATATCCATATTTTATGAACTTCTTTATGAACTTATGAACCATGTTGAAACACAGCTTTTTCTTTAGATTTCAGGAAGATGTAATCAAAAAGCCAAGACTGAACAAAAAGGTTCTGTTATTGGTAAGTTATAGGTGTATTGAGACTTTTTAATAGGAACTTTGGGACTACCATAAGAATTATAGGGGTGGGCCTGATAAATGAAGAGTGGTCAGGGATTTATGTTTGGATCCTTTTCCCTTTTTTTGCACTCCTGCTTACACCTAGTCCATGAGGAAAAAAAGTAAGGCAGATTAAAAAAATAAATATCAGCTTAAAATATCAAGTCCTGGAATAATATTTAGTTCTGTTCTAGCTCATTATAGTTTTATTCCCTACTTTAAAAATGCTGAACGTCTTTACAGTTGAATGGGCATTTGTGGAGATTTTGGTATTTGGGTGCTTGTTTGCTAGTTTTTATAATAAAATTTCATCCATCTTTCCTGACTTCACGTAAAGACTCACCCCTGAAAAGCAGAAATCCTGGGGGAAGCAAGTGGTCTTAGTCCCTGTTTACCACTCACAGTGGAGGGCTGGATGGTCTCACACCCTTCTCCATTAAGACCTTTGCCAAAGTCTTTAGAAATGCCATACTTCTTTCAGTGCCACTGTCCTCCTTATGGCTGTAATCATAGTCTAAGAGCTGGCTTGATCCTTAAGAACCTGGTTTTATGCTCAGTAAGGTACTCTTCATTGGGCTCAAAGTGATGGAAGTCTTTGAGGTTTTGCCTTCCTGTCCACTATGTCACGACAGACAAATGAGGTTAAACAGGAGCAAGACTTTGCCAGTCCAAAGTGCTACTTACATACTCTTCCTTCCCCATAAGGCATTGACAAGACGGAGTCTAAGGACAGGAAAGGGCTATACCTGAGACAAGGGCTATATGGTGGGAATTATGTAGCCCTTATCAAACACCTGGCATGCAAAATTGATAATGTTTCAATCTGGCACTTAAATCCATCCCTATGCCTGTCTTCATTCATCAGCACCTCCTCATCAAGAAGTTTTATGAAATATTCCATTTTTTCCTTCTTTGGGTAATCTTTTTGACTTGTGCTTTTAATATTTAATAATTACCCACACATGATTTAACCCTGCTACAAATGAGATTTCAAGTCAGCATCTGCTCTAACTTCATGTTACTTAGAGACTTCAAGTTACTGATGACATACATATGTGACTTGTTTTGCCAAGTCTGCACACTCCACCAGCACAGCTTCAGAAGTAACTTCCACTCCCTCCCTCCCCCTCACACATGTTTGTTCACAATGTACTCAGTTACTCCCTTCCCTCATTTTTTCTTGTTTGGGCATCAAATATAGCTTTTTATATTTGATAAGAAATTTTATATCCAGCTTGGCAGTTTTGAGACGGATGATGGTTTTTATTTATTATTATTACTATTGTCTGAACACCTGAAGATAAGACGGATGCCCCATTCACACAAAATACTGGATAAATTCTGATGCTGTTGAAATCACTGGGGGTCTCAGCACTGAATTCAGTTCGGACAGGATTTTCTCACCATCTTTGTCACAGACTGTACAAAGTTGGGTCCTAGTTTTCTAAAAATAACCTTGTTTGTTTCCCTGTTTTGTCTTAATCAAAGCAAGCTATTAAAACAACTCATCAGGAAGCCCCCAATCACAGCGACAATGAAAGGTGAATTTATCTTAACTAGTTGATATTGCCCATTCATTGCACACTAAGGACAAGCCTTAGGTGAATCATCCCCTCCTGTGCTTTGTTCAACTGGTGATATGGGCCATAAAATCAATAAACCAAGATAAATTGAAAAAAAAAACACCTTTCTCTATATCCTTCCACAGAAAGGAAAAGCAGACTGGA
>VZTL01061626.1:36719-50733 GCA_013400535.1 Scopus umbretta | reverse complement strand
AAAAAAAAACAAACAACCACACATAGTGAATCAAAGTACAGTTGCACAGAATGCTCTTCTATATTTATTACTGTTTTTAAAATATTAAGATTTAAGATCTGGGTTTTTTTAGACCGCACGTGATGAAACCAACAAGAGGAAACGTGATTCTTCAGTAAATGGTGATCCCCTTAATGAGAGTATGCCTTGCATTTCTCAGCAGTTGTTACAAGCAACTAACCTGAGCCACCAGGTAGATGAGGCTGGAGACTGAAAAATTGGGTTGAGGGGAGAACTTCTCATCTGTGAGGACCTGCTGTCCTCTTTTGTGGAGCAGACAAGCACAGGCCTCTCAGGATGAAACTGGGCAATGCGCTGTGTCAGGACACCAAAGATGTTCATAAGATGACCGTCAGGAGTTGCTTTTCTAACTGTTCAGAAAATCCTCAGTAGCACTGGTCCATTTGACTTACTGCTACTTGTTCAGCTAGTGATTTACAGGGGGCAACTGCGGTACATGCTGCTGTCTTTTTCACAAGACAGGTAATAGATTTTGATTCAGATCCCCATTGTATGGACTTTACTCTGGTTTTAAGCTCCCCCTTTTCTCTTTATTTTAAAGGTTTCTGTGCCAAAGTGAGATACAAAGTTAAACAAGTGTTATGTGTTCCTTCCAGAGGTCAATAGTTTTAGGACAGTAAAATCACAAAAATCAGTATATTCTGTCATCTTTCTGCTTTAAGCCTTTTCATACATGACAGTTTTCATTTGCATTAGAGTCCAACACTTTTTTTTAGCAGCAAGTTTTTCCATTTGTATTGTGAACGTTAATTTCCTGTAGGTTTCCCTGAATGTGCTTTGTTGGGTGGATAAGGAAAGGGCAGCTTGCTGGAGAGACAAGAGTGTCAGGATGGTGTCATACTCAAAGCGGAATGGTTTTTGGAGAGGAAAAAGGTGCGGGAATCCCAAAAGACAGCCAGGCCCCAGGTTCAAGTGCTGTCTGGTGGGAGGTCAAACCGCATTTGTATCACTCTGACCATAAACATCACCAGCTCAGAATAAGCAAAAAGGTCACACAAATGGCAGGGTCAGGTATGTACCTTTCCCTCCAGGAGCGCCTCTTTTGCCTCCGCTCATTTTCCAGAGCACTGACTTCTGTGGTCACAGCCATCAGCCACCCCTCAGCTCCCTTCTCCGTGGAGGATGGCAGTGATCGGGGGGCTCTTTGGAAAGGCTGGAAGATTAGTATTTGAAAGCGCTCTGGGCTGGAGCAGATCAGAAGGAAAGTTTCAGAGGGACAGACATCATGGACCAGAGGAGAAACAAGGTGCTGAGGAGCTTGTTCCCGCTGTGGGTCTGTGCACCTCCGTTAGCACCTCCTCCAGCAGGATTCCGGTCTTTGGCTCTTGGATGCATTTTGGCAGCATCAGTAATACCCCTGACCATAAGGAGAATTATGACCAAGAGCTGTGTTGTGTGGGGACTTAAATGCAGAGATGAGGCTGCTAGTAGCAGCCTTGGTGTGGGGAACGGGGGGAGGGTCACCCTGGGAAAAGAGAATGAACAATTACGTGAAGTAATCTGTAAAATCAGTGAAGCAGTAAAAATGAAACTGGCTACTTCATTACACAACCTAAATAGAAAGAAAACAATTAATAAGCAAAACTGTGATCAGGGAAGAAATACTACAAGCAATTTCTGAAAGAAGTTGAAAGTCAGCTAGAAGCAGTCTATCGACTGGAGCAAGCAAAATATTGTGTGGTCCTGGGGGGAAAGGGAAACATTAGGAGCACACCTAACCAAACGTGGACAGGGAGGGCATGACAGTATCCACCAGAGCCAGAGAGCTTTTTACTGGGGCTCACATCCTAACACCACACCTGGCCATGCTAATGGGACGTCCAACTCATAGCTACAGGAGTCTGTCATTACAGTCAGATGTGCTGCAGCAATGAATCCAAATGCTCCTTAAGTTTGGGCAGGGAGGAGAAGGAAATGGCTTGGACTAGGTTTTTCAATCAGACACAAACTCCATGGTTGATTCCACCATGACAAAGGCCAAGAAGTCTCTGTGCTACGCTTGCATTCATAAACAACTCTGTGCTAATTTTGTTGTGTTCTACACAATAAAGACTTTCCAGAGCATTATGATGGAGCCGGTCTAATCCAAAATCTCAGATCCAAATATTTTTATCAGATCACTTTAGATTTAATGAAAGCCTGAAATGTTCTCCTGGTTGTGAACAACTTTGAACCTTGGAGAAGGCTTGTATGGGACTTGAATTTGAATTTAAAAGTTTCAACTATTTTTATACTATTGAGACTTCTGGCCCCCCAAATCTGATGAACTCACATTCATACCTGTCCTCTTCTCCCCCGCAGCCATTCCCTTACTGAGGACATGTTGTAGCCTGTTTGCCTGCTTATTTTCAACTTCACATATTTTAATGGGTTCCTTTCTAACTTAAGTGAGGTTTACACTACTATATAACTCAGTTTTTCTGTGACAGCAAGCCCTGGGTGCGTGCAGACTGGGAGAGTTGCAAGCTGCTAATTGCACAAAAATGGTGGTTTCTTGTCATCATTTGGTTTTATTTCTCCCCCCGCCCCATGATTTCCAGATCAAACCCCCGAAGAGCCTTAGCAGGATTTGAATCCTCTAATTGTGCTGCTGCAGCCATGTGACTGCCTGGCTGAGTAAATCCCTGCAGAAGGAAACAAACTGCATGTTAAAAAGCACAACAAATCGTCTTTAAAACATGAACGAGTGGCAGTAGTATACGATACCTATGCCACTTTGCCTGAAATCTACTACTACTGCCGCAGCCGTGTGGAGGCTTGATTTATGGTAGCAAGCTTAGTGATCTGAGGGGAAGAGCATGGGTAGGGAGGGAAGGCTAGCTGGACCTGTGGCTTGTTTCCTTTCCCCTTTGACATCCCCCTGTCTTCGAAACTGGTTTCATCTATCATTTATCAGAACAAATGGTTCCTCGGAGGTCTCAGTGAGGAGGTAGGAATCCCTGCCTTGCAGAGGTAAGGAGCAGTCTCCTTCCCCTTCACCGGAGAGCCCAAATCTGTTCTTGCTGTTCTGCAGTGGTGTAAGACAGAAGGAGAAAGAGAGAGCAGCTGGCATAAAATATGTAGGGATCTGCTAAAGACCTTCCTCATTTATAGGTAATATATGGGGCAGGGGGGAGGGGGGAAGGGACAGATAAACCCCCATTGTTCCCATTTTAGAAAAAGCCTGATGCTGTTTTCAGGACAGTTAATTGCATTGATTGTTCCGACCTCTGTATCTTCCTTTCATATGGGAGCTGGTCATTGAATTGCAACTTGTTTTTCGGCTGCCTGGAGAAGGGGCTGTCTGGCACGGCGAGGCTGGATGGGTGTGTGTCCAGCGTGTGCATTTCCAGAGCACAACACTTAGGAAGGCTGTTGCTCAGCTGCCGAAAGCACAGTTGTTGCAGAGCGAGGGAGGGAGCCTGGCAGCAGCCTTGTAATCGCGATCAGGTAGGCAAATGTGCAGACCATATGCTTATTCTTGCCTGATTTTATTTCTCAAAGTGGCGGTATTATTAGCAGGTAGCGTTTGGGTTCACAAAGTCCTCTTTTCTGCTGGTGGCAGTCAGACAGGGTTGATGAGAGCAGCTGGGTGTGTTTGCCCAGAAGCTGCTCTGTATGAATGAGGAGATCAATAGCTGTGCTAAAAATCACTGAGCCATCTGGGATTTACAGATAGAGGATTGACTTGCAAATCCTACTGAAATTGAGATCTGCAGTAACTGCTGAATAACAGCACATGCTATGGAGGTGGCGTAGAAAGTTATCTGGAAGACCTGAAATGGCCTGGCGGCACTTTTCTCAGCCCTCAGTTTCAAAGAAGCTTCAGAAAGGGTGAGAAAATGCTGAGGTAGGGGGAAATGATGTTCTGCTGCTGATTTATTTTTTTTTAACCCTGTTGTTGACATGTAATTTTGAGCATACTGCAAGATGATAGAAAATGCAGCTGTATTTTACCAGTACCTGGTGGCTACCAAAGCCAATCTCTTTACAACTACATGCAAAATGGACAAGCCTGTACCAGTGGGGAGAGGGGGAGAATACAGGAGGAAAGAGGAGAAGAGGCTCGTTCAGAAAGACGTCAGAGGATGCACTTGGAAATGGAGTTTAGATTTTGAGTCAGTTTTATGCTTATTCTGTGCTCTGTGATTATGCAGAACTACAGCAGCTGTCAGGCTGCAAAGAGGAGATAGGGATGAGCCCAGATCTGAGACTGGAAGGAAAAAGTGCTGAAGCAGTCTTCTGCTGTAGGTGAAGAAGGCAGTCCATTCGACTGGTCATCTCTCTAGCGCCTTCAGCATGGATTTGAAGTGTGGAATTAGTCTGCCATTCTTTCTCAGTGAGAAGCAGTGATATTTGCCTGGTTTACTTCACATAAAGAAACTGAGGTGTGGGAAAGTGTCCTGTAGGTTTCTGGTCAGGCTGTTCTAAAACATGGCCAGGAATGCTGGCATAGGATGCTGTGATTATAGACCTGCGTTGCAGTCAGGTAAATAGATATGTGTTCATGGTGTGGAGCAAAATGGGTATTCTGCTCTGTGTACTTCTCTGCTGTCTTTCATCATAGACAAAAACAGATGTTGAAACTCAACCATCCATAACCACACTAGACATCCAAGTAGGAAAATAGTAACATTTGAAAGCTAGAAAGACTAAACAACTTAGCCAATGTCAAAGAAGTAGTTTGGGAAAAGAACTGGAAATGTAAACCAAATCCCCCAGTGTTTTATCCACTAACCCATTCCAGTAAAGCAAAATGATAAATAATAGCTTTTCTCTTTTAATTGTTTCTTTTTTTTTTTTTTTTTTCCTGCCAGGGCATGACCTGACCTTATGTTAGCTTGGGTAGTTGCACTGTCCTTCTGTGGTATTCCAGCCTCTAGTTTTAAGAGGTGGTTCTAGTATTTATTTTACAGAGTTGCTGTGTGTAAACCTACATCAGAGAGAAGATTTTGGTGGCGGGTGATGTCATCTCAGAACGACATATAAGCTAGTTGGTAAATAAATGTGGGAACACAAAATAAAATGTGGTACATGATTGTTAGTCCTCACTAATACTGGTGTTGCTAACTGTGCTGTTGTGTTCGGAGGTTGGTCAGTGTTAATATTTGCCAAATCTTTTCCCTGAATCTGTTTCTCAGTGGAGATATTCACAGTAAAAAGGCTTCAGGTAAAACTTTGATAAGTAGAAGGCATCCTTCATAACTGTGGTTGTCACTGCATCACACAACAGATGTACTGGTTACATGACCTGATTCTACTGCCCTTGCTGATGAGTTAGTAGAGCTACACTTACTGCAGTGGTGGTCGTAAGAAGCAGGGCTGGGCCTCTGTCATCTATTTTACTGAGACTGCAACCCTGGTTCTTCTGCTCCCAAAATATAGACTACAATGAGTTGAAACTGAGAAGCAGTTGGTCTTGTCTTCTGTTTTGTTTTCTTGGAATGCAGCTACTGGAGAATGTCTCTTCTCCTGTGACCTAGGCCACTGGATGGCATCACACTGCAGGGCAATCTCCCTAGGTAGGCAAGGTTATATTCATCACTTGTGTAATGCCGTTGTTCAGTGAAATTACAAGGGGCATCTGTGTAGTCAAATGTGTTTGCAGCTGTCAAGGAACCTCACTAGATAGTCCTATAGGTATCTAACAGCATATTACTACAGTATCTTTCAAAGATATTGAAGCAGGAAAAAATATGATTTCACTGTCTCCTTCCAAAATCTTTCTCCATGCTCCCCACTCACAGGAGATCAGGAGTTGAATGATCTGTTCTTTCAGCGTAGTCATGCTTATGTCCATGCATTACCTCCACTGAGGACAGTAATATTTCAGACTAGGTAGCTAGGAAAGCACAGACCTGTTGATTTGTATAAGAGGTACTCAGTCTAACTGAAGATTAGACTGTTAATCTCTGAAGGAACCATCGTGCTTTATTGGATAAATGATCTGCAAATGAGAACCCTTCCAAGGAAACGGGATGTGATATGTGGAAAAGGCAGAGAATGGTCCAACATAATCTTTCATATGGTGATTAGAAGAAAAATTCTGGCGCAACAGAGAAGCTAGGATCTGATAAATCAGATTGAGAAACAAACTGGAATTTATTAACTTTTGCCTTGATCTTCAAGCAATAGACTGTGATAGGTATGTGAGTAAAGTCCAGATTCCTCAAACTTTCTAATCCTAGCGCTATCAGTGGAACAGAAGGTGTCTTCAGTGTTCTTAACAGCCTATCAAGTGGTAAAGGAGCAGATGTGCCTGTTAGAAAGTCTGTGGTTTAGTATTAACCTGAGAGGGTAAAAAAACAAACAAACAAACAAAAAACACACAAAAAAACTGTGCACAGTTGTGGTTATGAAGTAGATTGAGTAGAGGAGTCATGCAATCCACTTACAGGTGAAGTGCAGAGCAAGCTGTAGCTGTACCTGTGACACTGACCAGCATTGCAGTATTTCTGCCTCTAAGCAATTCTTGTTTTACTCAGTCTTGGTCTGATAGAGCTATGTAAAATGTCTGTAAGAAATGGCAAAATGTATCTGTTTTTCTAGTTCTCTTAACCTGTTGTCAGATCCCCATAGATTCACAATGTTGTTGACAGTTTAAGAGAATGCTACAGACTTTTTTGAGTACAGATGTAGTGAAAAAAAACACTGTTTGCAGGAAGAGAGAGCATTTTTGGAGACAAGTGTTCTTTAATAGTTATTTCCCCTCCCTTATGACAGATGCAAAGAACAAGATGAGCAGAAGCCCACACTATGGAATAAGTAATAGTCTTGCTTGAAAATAATTTTTGTCACACTTCGAGTTGTTTCAGAACAGTGAAACAGGAAAAAAGTCCCATGTGATCACCCAGACTTTACTCAGTATCAAAAAAATTGGAGCATTGCTCTCAATTTTTCTGCTGTTTTTCTAAATCTAGTTTTTTAGGGATCTTCAATTCAAGTTAGACAACTCTTCCCAAAATTATTTTCCAACATACCAAAATTCAGTTTTGAGTAAACCAACACTACTTAGCATCACGGAATAATTTAGGTCAGAAGGGACTTCAGGACCACTTCAGATCACTCAGTTTAACAGTTTAACGTTAAAATGGTGCTCCATTCTAAGTAGCAGTTCAGTGTAAAAGTAGGCAAGACTTAAATCTTTGGAAAATTTAGATTGTGAGTCCTTAAAGCTGTAGAAAGGATTTGAGGATTCCCTGTGAAGAGGGACTTTATGGAAAAGCTTTGGGGTTTTTGTTTGTTTGTTTTTAACTTATGCAGTGGGAAGCTTAGTTTTGTGGAGCACTGCAAGGCCAGGCATTCCTACAGAAATAATGTATTTTCCAAAATACTTCACCTTTTCCAGATGTATGGCAGGCTGGGCTGCAAGCCGTACTTTCCGTGGCATGTTTTGAACTCAGGCACTCAAGTCTGGCTGTTCAAGTGTGAATCCAACTCAAAATGTTTTGAAGCATGGAGCATTTGTCTTTTCCATTTTGATAGTTTATACACACTTAGAAATGTATTGGGTAAACACTTAAAAACTAAAAAGCAAGAATCCTTCAATATCCTGCTGGAAAATGATGATCAGGAGAAGCCTTCAGTGTCTGTGTGGACTTGACATCCAGTCAGAGCCTTTCCAGGAATGAAAGGGATCTGCTTTTGGAGCCAGTGCAGTTACACAGGGGATGAAACTGTCTCCCCTTGTACCTTTCCCACCTTTTGCTTAATGTGCTGCAATAAACTAAAACTTGAAACTTGTAGAGCACCGTTCCCACTAATAGAAATATCTGTAGATTAATCAGGCTGTGGTACTTAACTTTAAATCTTGCTTATTATAATGGACTGTTATGTCATGCTAATGAGATTTCTTTCAGTTTTACTGCCTGCACGCTGCTGATCCAGACAACCAAGAGTTTGGTATTATTTTACACTTAACTGCACCTTACTGGCTTTTTTTTTTTTTTTTTTTTCCTTTGGGGGGGCGGTGCATTGCTTCTCTGTTGAATATTTCATCTGTGTCTGAAACAAGTGAACAGGAAAGAAAGGTGTGTGTTTAAGCATATGAGGCTTCTGAGGCATCTTAGTTTTAATTAACAAAAACCAAACAGAATCTGAGTGTTGTATCTTTGTTAAATATCCAAATCAAAAATGGCTGAGAATAAGGATGGGGTGGAGTGGGGGAAGGACCACATTTTTAGGGAAGGAAGACAATAAAGAAAGAATGGCTTTTCTCCTTCATTTCTGCTACTGTAAGCTGTTATACAGAGTAGAGTGAAAAGATCCAAATGATGTAACTAGCCAAATGTACTTTCTCTATTTCCCAAAGGCCAAGCTAATCTGCTTGCTGGAGACCTGACCCACATGAAAGTTACATTTCCTGGGGAAAACTTCAGGTCTTAAAGTGAGCATTGAAGGAAGGCTGGTGGGATCATTAGCACTGAGAGGCCAGTCCACTCTCTACTGCTATGCCCAAGTTGTGACCACCCATACTTTGAATTTACCTGTTTTCCTCTAGTTTTTCAGGGGCATAATGTAACTGCTCACCCCACAGCAAGAAAATGACATGGGGAGATATCATCTGTACAGACACACTTGTGCATTGGATGCAAAGTGAGAGTATTTCTTTGAGGGGAGAGATGGGCTTAGTGTCCAGGTGACTATTATTTATTACTCCTATTTTTAAGACTGATCTCAAGTGAGAGTAAATGATTTAGCCATCTTGAACTCGATAGACTTATGCTATCTTACCCTAGCAGTGTATCAAGCTAATTAGTATGGTGTTCTGCATATTTATCTCAGTGTGAAAGAAGCTTTATTCCATTCACAAGCCATGTAGATGTGGTAGCTCCAAGGCCTAAGCATATAGTCATGAGCAGCAGGAGTGACTAACCTCCGCTTAAGAAACCTCCTTTAGGCCTGAGGTGGTGGCTTCCCCCTTCTGCCAAAACAATAAGCCATCTGCAGAGATAAATAAGTGCTGGTGTCCTTATCAGTTATTTACAGATGCCTTAAATAGCAGAAGCAATGAGAGGCATTCAGTCTGGATGCCATGTGTTGAACGGTGATTTGGTGGGGTTTTCACTTAAAAAANTTTTGTGGGGGTTTAAATAAAAAAAAAAAAAAAAAAAAAAAGAAATTAAGAAAATAGGCCCACCACCACCAATCTGGCGTATGCCCTAAGATGTCTGGCCTTGAGAACTGGCAGGCTAAGGAAGGCGAGGAGAAACCATCTGACAAAAATCAAACCAGCAGTGCCAGCAGTTACAGGGGCTGAACAGATAACGTTTCTTGTAGGGACCAAACCAGTTTGAAGGAGCCATGGTTGAGTCTGTGCTAGCCTTCATTGTAGGCAGCAAAACCACTTACCAAGTCCACAGACTGACCCAGACTGCTGTAAGGGATGGACTGCAAACGGGAGGCAGTGCATTTCTGCTCAGATGAGGCAGAGGCTGTGCTGTATGCCAAACTCTTTCCTGGTTTGATTAGGATTGTGTCCATCCCTCATATAGGTTACCCTGGAACTGTTTTATAAGAGAAATGATTAACTGGCAATCAGCCCTGCGTGTGTTCATCTTTTTATTTCTGATGCATAACTTTTCAGGAGAACAGTGTTGAGTTTTTCTACAGCCATTAAAATTGACCTGTTGTTTTCAATCTTTGAGACCTCTGAGTCATTTTGGAGTGGTTTTGACCTGTTTTTTATCCAAGCTTTCTTGCTTACAAGCTGCTTTTCCCTGAAGAAGAGCTGTTATAATTGCTGCACTTGCAACCCTGCTTCTGTGACTCTGTGTCTCCAGGAGTCACGCTCTGCTAAAATGCACTGCTGTCTGGTTGTAAAGTCCATGGTGTCATTTCAGAAGTTGTATTTAAAGATGGGATTAAAATTGGTGGGGTTTAGGCTTACTTTTTCCAAACAACTGTTGTTTTGTTTGTTTGCTAATGTGGCCAGCTGGACACAACTTAAAGGGGACTGCCTTTTAGAAAACTCTCACCCCTTGCTTTTGAAAATTTTTAGTGCAATTCAAGCTGGGCCCCCATAGTCACTCATCGTATTTGAAAACTTGGACCTTCAGATTAGCCTTTTTTATTTGTCTTCTTTTTTAAATTGTCTTTCTTCGAGACCTCAAGGGAGAGGCAAGTTAATCATAATCTGGTGACGTTCCATTAGGGAAACAAAATTCTGTTTGAAGCCTGTGTAAAATTATTACAAGGAAACTTTCATTGTGTCAAAACTTCAGAGATTAAATGTGATAAGACAGTGAAAAACAATATCCATTTCAACAGTGTAACAGCATGTTAAGTTTGTGCTGTGAACTAGTTTGCGATATACTTTCTTCTCCTTAAAACAGACACAAATTATCTAGAATAGGGTATTGTGTCAGTAGACAAAAGTTCTGTGTCTTTGTTTCTCAGGCCAACTTTCTTCATTATGTGAATGTCCATGTTTGCATGAGAACATAGGTATGGTGCCTTCCTTGTGCTCCCAGCATCTGTAGGGTGTAATTGGCAAAGTACTGGAGAAGATAATGCGTTACAACTAATGTTGTAAATGGTAACAGTAGCTCAGGGGAGTGGGATATTGAGTTCTGCACTGAGTTTGGCGCTAACGAACAGTAGGGATGTAGCGAGCGTGGCTGGTCCTCAGAGTGTTTGAAGGGAGGTGTCAGGTTTGCTGCTGGCTTGCTTTCCTCTCATTCCCGTGAGCAGGTAGTATAGCTGACAGCCATCTCCAAAGGAGAGTAGTAACGTGACATTACTCAGCCTTGTTTAGGGCTAGGGAGAGAGAAATGCTATATTTATAACTTTCCTAATACATGCCTGTTCTTTTTCATATGCCGGCTTGTCTTTTTTTGAGAGAGACTGAGAGAATATATGTTTTCTGAGCAACGTGTTTGGCACTTGGGTTGCCAGGATGGGGTGCATTCCCTGCATCTGAATGGGTGGCTGTTCCCTTGGTGAAGGCCTTTGCTCCAATTCTGCTCCCAAACTGCTCTGGAGAGTCCAGAATGCTTGTATGCTGTTGCGTTTTTATCAAAGCAGCAATGGTTTTCTGCCAGCTGTAGGTTGACCTCCTGTGTGCATCCCAGCAATGCAGATCTCTGCCTCTTGTAATGAAATGCCCAGCTGCAAGAGGAAGAAGGAACTGGGCACCAGTTGAAACTCCACAGGCATATTTTCATTGGCTTTACTGGGCAGGATCTAGAAGTCTACAACCGTTACTTGAAACTGAAAACTGTTTTCTGGCAACGTATAATTGAATGCAGACCTGAGCACTCTTGAGATGATAACGAACCACAAAAGCTCGAGGTACTAAATTATGATGCCAGCTTCTGTGGTAGGCATCAATTTGTCAATTGTCTTGATATAAGTGAGTATCTCATACCATGCTAAAATTGTGCTTCTGCAGCAAATCAAAGCTAAATAGTAGGATTCATGTATAAATACGTAAATTGTAGCTATGCTTAGCAATGCTTCCTTCCATTTTCCCCCCTTTCACAGGGACAGTGAAGTCATTAATCTTTGCTAGTAAGAAGCTTTAAAAAAAGAGACAGAAAAGCTAAGAAAACAATCCAGTGTTCAAAGTGGAAAGCGGTTACTGGTAGTAGTCGAGTCTTATTTGAGCCCCTTCAAAATGTGTTGCTTGGAGTAAGAGAGTGGTGGATGGCAGTTGCATTGCTAGTTGCATCTGCTGTACCGCAGAACATGCTTTTTGGTTCGTTAGGTGAGATTCTGCCTGTGGGAAGAGAGAAATTTTCAGCCTGATAGGGGCTTCAGGTCTCTTTTTGTGAGCAAAGTATGTACCCACAAAGGGGAAAGAGGCATTCTGCAGTGCCGAGCCTGCTCCTGAGGGGCTCGGCAGCCACTGGCTCTGCGGGGAAGAGTGCTGCTGGGAAGTCGTGCAGGGCTCAGGCATATGCTGCTTACACTGGTATTGTTTCTGCTTGGCTCTTAAATAAAAGTACTGCTTTACAGTTCCTAACGTCGGCCACCACATAATACATTCCCTGTGAAATGTAATGGAAAGTTACTGCTGTAATTAACTCACTGATTGTTTAAAACAATTGCTAATTGTACCTGGCTGGAAAGCTGGGAGGATCTCACTGTCACTAGTGTGACTAGATAATTACAGATTTTCTTTTCATATTTTTTCTGTAAAACATGTTTTCTTTGCAGGAGCTTTTATTTCTGGCCAGCTAACTTTCAGATCCTGTGAATGGCAGATGCAGGCTAGCAATCAGCCCTGGGGCAGCAAATTGGATGAAGATATTTCAGACCTCAATAACTCTGCTCCCTTAGGGACACTCCAGGCAAACAATGTATTCATTTTTATATGTAATGCATGGAGGCTACTACAAAGCTGTGAAAAACAAAGGTCTGTGCGATAGCAAAGAAGTCTATATACCACTGGAAGCATCATCTTTGAGAGGCTTCTTCTAAGTGCCAGAATATGGTTCAGTTGTTCTTTTGTAGAAAAGGAAAGAAATAAAGAAAACAAATATCCTGGAAAGCCACCTCTGAGACACTGCTTCTACATCTTGGCATAAGAGCCTGTACACAGCCTGCCACAACCTACGCACATTCGGTATTTCTTTTCAATAGGCAGCACAGTTGCTAGCCATTACCACAAATACTGGGGAAGCTGGCAAATGTCAGCTCTTTCATCTTCTGCATCTCACAGCCAGCTAACAGTATGTCTGCATGGCACAACTGTTAGCACAGTACTTCTTCTAGATAATATGTTATGCTCCACACATCCCTGTGCAGCAATGCATTGCTCTCTGTGGATATGTCTCTTTTAAAGCAAATGCAGGTCTTAGGCCTTGGATTAGTAGCAACTTGCAGTCACTTCTTGCAAAGATACTGGAAGACTTTTTAAATGAATATGTCTACAAGGACTGACTGGAGGCACCATAAAAAGCATGCTCTCTCTTCTGATGTCTGTCTTGCAGCTCTATCTCAGACATCCCATCAATTTGTGCAAACCATTTCTGTATCGCAGTTATTTACCCACAAAGTAAGTGCCTCTTTGTCTGTAATGGGACAGGGATTCTTTCTGAGTCTTTAATACAGTGACTAGCCCTCGTATCTTTTCTGAGGCTTCTAGGACATATTGTGGTACAATTATAAATAGTAATATTTTCTTCAGGGGCTCTGCATTTGTTTATGCAGTTTAGCTACACTTTAGGTATTGGTATATCTTAAGAGATTTTGCCATTTCAGTGATGCCCAAATAATCACCACTGTAATGAGCTCGTGCAACTTAAGGACTGAATTGAGCTATCCTTACTAGAACTGAGTAGTATATTTTCCTCACTCTGCATCCATAAAATAATAATTAACATGTGAAGCAAGACATATACGAGGCTTTCTTTATGCAATACAAACTTCAAGGAAATCAGACATTCTCTTTGCATTGAACGTCCCATAGTGTTGCCAGAGAGGTTGTGAGTGCGTTTTTTTTCTTTGAAAATTACATCTGCAGTCATGAGATCACTTGCCTCATACTAAGCAATGCAAAAGACATTGTACAGCAATATTTTCATGTATTTGCATCCAGCTTAACATGGCAGGGAAGTTTAATTCTGCATTAATCTGGACATTGACTTATAGTAGTTATCTCATAGCTTTATGGGGGAAGGCAAAGCTGCTGAAGAGTTGACACAGATTCGGTAGGATGTTCTTCCCATAAGACAAGGCCAAAGTGAAATTTCAGTGTATACAGGAGGAGCGTTATCAAACATAAATCAGTCTGGGACATGTGTTCTAGGAAAGACCTCAAAGTATTGTGGTAAAGGAACACATTTTTGAGGAATATAGTGTGCCTTGCTTGTTTGTTTGCTTTTCAGGGCAAATGGACTTGCAGCGTAGCCTCAGAGCCATTATTGATATTCTCAAACCTTGGGGCTGAGAACACAACAGCAGATGGAGCCTACTGGGCACAGGATAAATGTTCTTTGGTTGCATTTTTTCCATGAGAGGAAGGGGAGGG
>VZTL01061626.1:21005-36706 GCA_013400535.1 Scopus umbretta | reverse complement strand
GTGAGGGGGGGGGGGGGGGGGGGAGAGGGGGGTGGTGTTTGCTTGTATAACATCTTATGGCCAGAATTTGGTAGTATTAGGCTTTTGCCAAGAAAGTTAATGCTCCAAAGATGAGCAGTTTCACTTAGTTGAGTGCATCTAAAAGACAAAATCTGTTGAGTGCTTATTTAAATAATGCTTTACCAGCTTAGTGGGTTGGAAGTACTCCTCCCATTTCCATTTCAATTCTGATATCCGTGGCTCCCTTTAAAAAGCCTAAGAAGCAATGAAGATTCGTTTCCTTAGCCTAGATCTGAATCTAGCCTTAAATACTGTGTTTGTTTCAGTCCAGCTCTGAGAGGAAAAAAGTGGAGGAAGGTATGAATAAATTCTAAAACTTTCTGACCATATACCAGCATTTAAATTCTGTATTTGGATCAAAAATCAGTGCTAGTGACCAGAAATTGAGATTTTAATGTTCTGTTCTGTGAAACTAGCTTGAGTAGAATGAGAGAAAAAATAATAATTTTAATTATTAATAGGGGAAGTAGTGCAGGAGATGGTTTTGCAAAATGGCATTGATCAAGACTGTAATTAAATGGCATCTTAAAGAAATGAAGAGAAGCTCAGCATAGATTTAGTTTTTAAAAAAAGCTGGATTTACAGTGCTCCAGATGTTTTGCTTAGAATAAGCTTCATTGACCTGGAATATGAAAGCGTGCCAGCGTACTCACTGGAGCATTGTTAATGCCTCTGGTTGGATTTGTTTCGGGATCTTTGGTTTGAATTTCAATGTATTTCATTTTGTGAGCACAGTGATCTACAGAGAATGTTTAATCTACAGAGATTAAAATTATAAAGGTATACCAAGCATCCAAACACAAAGCTGTGCATTGTGACTTTCCCTATTCTGTTTTGGTTTTAACTAAGTCATCCCAAGTGTGTAGATCCATTGTTTCCTGAAAACCTATTTTTGCCAAGCTTGTGTTATCGAAAGGCTTTGTTAGAACAACTGTGTTTGAAGAATATTTTCACATTTTTGAAAGGCCTGTGTCTTATCTGACCTGTCATCCAGGCTCCTTTTGTAGTCAAATATATCAGAAGGCGCTGCCTGAAACAATTGAAAAATTACCAGAAAACCCTCTGTCATCTTAATTAAAATGACAGTTAAACAGTATTTTGTTTGTGTTCACGATACGTACTTTTTTTACTGCCCATCCTCCCAACCAGTAGACAATTGGAAGTTACTCATTACAGAATGTTGGCAAACAGTTTTAGACCCTTAGGACTAAAAGATACTGATATTACAATGTCTTTCATCTCAAACAGTGTCATGCTTCTTGTCAACAGAGGCAAATGAGCAGGCTTGCAGCACTTCCTGTGTCTACTCATGCATGGAAGAACCATGATAAACTTCACAAGTATCTATTATGCACAGGCAAAGTGTGTTTTCTGAGTTGCCTCTGTGAAGCAGTTGAGCTCTGTGTTCTGTTTCTGAATGACCATGCTCAGTTTCAAAACATGTGAACAAAAAGTCATGGACATTGTCCTTCACGTCCTGGGTTCCTGAGGACCATGAGTCTTCCTTGGTATCCTTCACATCTCAGGTTCCTGAGGACCATGAGTCTTCCTTGCTATTTTCTCAAAAGCTAGCGTTCATCTCGTCAAATCTAGCATCACTAGCTCTGAAACTGGACAGCTGTAAGCCTTTGGATATCCTGGGGCTATGCGTTAGAAATCTTTATGTTTGTAGAAGGGTCTCAATGTAATCATTTCTGTGCAGCAAAAATGCTTTTTTACATGCTTAGAGTCAAATATGTCAGGAGATGGAATGTAAAGATAATATACTTACTCAATCCATGGGCCTTTAACAACAGAACAAAACATCAGAAGGATAAGGTAGCAGAACACAGGAATATATGTGAGAGCAAAGAAGTTCCTTGACTACTCTAGCATCTCAGCTAGCTCCTAATTTTTCCTCCTGAATCAAGCTGCAATCCTTCCCCCTTCCTTTGTTGTGCAAAATGCCTGCTTCTCTCTGTTCTCCTCAGAGGATGGGGGAGAACATGCAGAAAAAATGAAGGAAAAGAGATCATCTTCTCCTGTGCTATCCAAAGGTAGAGTCCCTTTGTTTCTCCTTTCAAAACTGTGCTGCTTTCTTTCTAGCCATGGGGACAGTTCCTTCTACCTCCTCCCTCAGATGCTTTGATTAATACTACTTGGTTGTACCTGAATAGGCCCATTCCTGTCTTGGAGTTACTCACAAGTCCTGAGGACCTCCTCCTAAACTCCAAGCTTCAAACTTCTTATAATCGTAACTATTTTAACTTTGGGAGAATTGTCAAAATACAAAACCTGTTTGTGTGGACTGCACAGCCTAGAATGGGGAACTGAAGACTGGCTAACCTCTCCCCCACTCCCCTCCACACCGTTGGTTTTGTGGTAGTCATTATAGGGACCCAAGGAAACCCATGTTTAAAAAGTTTGCAAAGTCCAGTGCAAACGCCTAATGTGGGCCTATTGCACAGACCCAAAGCAGAGCGTGCACCACAGTAATGTTGCTTGGTAGTGTGCTAGGTGAACCACTGTGGTGCATGGTATCTTAAGTCTGTGCTAGGCCAGTGGCAATGACAATTGACTGCATCAGTATAACCCCACTGATGGGTCAGGTCACTGTCTCTTGTCCTCGTTTTATTTCTTTTCTTTTCCCATTCTCAACTTACTTTCCTAGCTTCCTGTTCTCCTTCAGCTTTCCTACCTCTTTTTGGCCCCTTAACTAAGTCTTTGTTCTCCACTACTTCTAACCTCTTCTCTTCTCGTGTATTTCATTTACTCTGCCCAAAATGTAAAAAATGGAGGATTCATAATTCTGAGTTGCTGAAAATTTCTGGTAAGGAGCTGAACTGCAATATGTGACTTGCAAATCCCAGCGCTTCTCTGACAGTAACCCAGTAGAAGAGGCAGTTGTCCATTGTGTGAAGATAACATTGTTTATAGCTCTTGCTAGTGAGCCAGAAGCTGACACTCTTCCTTAGTACTAAATAACACGCCTTCTCTTTCTCACTGGGGGGATTTGTGAGAGCAGAAGCAGAGTTTCGAAAGATGCTGATGAACATGGTGGCTAGTAAAGGTCACCTTCTGTTCTTTGCTGCTTTATATAGACTGCAGTTGTGCCCAACATGCACTGTGCAATTTCTGAATGCCCAGGCAGGAAGAACTGGCTTGTAATTGAATGTAGATTCAAATAAAGCTCTGGCACATACTTGCTGTAAGGCATTGGACAAGCTATGCCGACTTTCTCTTTGTCATATTTAAATGATACTTTTACGGTTGTATCTAGTTGAATCCTAACCATTTCAAGGCTGGGCTGTTTGAACAGTACCTTGTATAAAGCACCTCCTCATGCAAGGTGAGGTGCTTATTACAGATAATTACTTATGAATAAGCCTTTGTCCCAAAGAGCTTACAAGAGACCAAGCTCATTCCACACAGCCTGTTGAAATAAATTGGATGGCATTCACGTTCACTTGGTACTGACTTGACCTGAATTCAACCTGTCTGATATAAAGATGAAAATCTTTCCATATCATTATAAAACCCCTTCAACCATTCATCATCTCTAATTGCTAACTTCGTTATCCCCTAGCTAAGCAACAAGCCAACTATTCATAATAGCTTTATAATAAGCTGCTTCGTTCTCTACAACCCATGTTCTTTGTTTTGTCACCTTCTTTGCTTTTAAGTCCTGCTTCGGTCAGAAGAACAAGAGAAAGAGCAAAGCAAACACTTGTTCCCCATTACTGGTCCCTGCACTTCCACTCGGAGGCCGGATCGGCCTCACAAAATTCCTGCTCCTCTCCCACATGCCACCACAGCTAGTGCCCTATACTGTCTCAGGCTGGAATACTTTGCACTTGCCCCTCTGTGTTTCTGTGCAGACATCAAGAGAGTGGTGCCTCAGGTAACCAGCGAAGCCCTTTGGGATACTTGTGTTTTCCAGGATATTTGTTCTTTGGAAACCAGAGTGTAGAAGGGACATTCCTTCAGACAGAGGTGGTTAGGAAGTGATGGAGGAACCTCTATCAGGAAAGGTTACAAGGCACAATTGCAAAATGTGCACAGTTCAGGATTTCTTAAAGCACCTAGTAAAACGGAGAAATATGGCCAGAAAAAAAGAGTGCCTTGGTGCAAAAAGCTTATTTGCAGCTTATAGTGCATGAGATCTCTCAAGAAGAGAATCTGCAGGTCCCATGAGGAAGAAAGCTGAAAGACTTCCCTGGAGAAAACTGAAAAGCTATGTATATTCCCATGAGTGCAACTCACCAGCTTCTTACCGATGGGCTGTAGCATGGTCACATGCCAACTTAAATCTCTCATCTGAGTTGTTGAAAGCTGTTACCCTGACAAGTGAGCTTGGTCACTTTGCAGTTGCAAAGTGCAGAAATACACTCACACACCCCTGTGAGCTAGTCATTGTCCCTAGACTGCCTTTGGTTGTTAGCACAAAGGTGTACAAGTCAGAGGAAGCTATTATTGATCGAATGTTTTAGAATCATAGAATAATTTAGGTTGGATGGGACCTCCAGAGCTCAAAGCAGATCTAGTTACATCAGATTGCTTGGGAACTTATCCATTCCAGCATTGAAAACCAGCAGAGATGGAGATTTTACAGTCTCCCTGGGCAACATGGTCTTATGCTCGGTTATAAGTAATTAGTAGTCTCACCTTTAAAGCCTTAACGTGTTGCGGGGAGAAGAAAATATCTTTTTATGCAGAAGCATCTGCTTCAGTGCAAGCATCACAAGAGAATGCAAACTACACTCTCCTCTGAATCTTCTCTCAGCATGGTCTTTAAGTACTGCTTATGAACAGTAAGTTCTTAGTAGTTCATGGTGATGTAGGGAATGTAGATGTGTTTGGCCTCTTAGTATACATTTTGTTGACAGATTTCCAGTCATAACCCATCAAGTGATTGAAAGCTTCCATCTGCTGTTGGGGTCATGATGCACTTAGAGCCTTACCAAAGTCTTGAGGCACCAAGGTCTTGAAGCTGGGATGCTTTAAGCTCAGAGGATCACTGCACTACAGAAAACGTGAAGGTGATCATTAGGACAAAAAGTCTGTTGAAATCTCAGAGTGCATTGTATACTTCAGTCCTGAGCTCTGCTGGGGCCCCTTGGAATTTCTGTAACACAAAGTAATAAACGAGATCTGCAGTGGGTTTTACCACCGTTTTGCTGCATTTCCTCCACTGTGAATGAAATGCATATTGTACTGCAGACTTCCTACTTCAGCCGTCAGTCACATGTTCTTCTTTGGTTCAAACCTTTGGTAAAAACAATATCTTGCTTTTTGTGCTACCTTTGTCCCCTGGAGACTTAGATTTTGGCAGATAGTCATTATGGATCATGCAGGTGAAGCAGCTGGATCTGTAAAACCTTGAAAAATAACAAATGCTAGGGGTAAGTTCTTATTTCTTATGAATAATTTACACACATGATGGCTAAGATTTCGAAGATTAGTACAGGTATCTAGTTACGCATCATGACAGTGCATCATTGAGAAAGCTGAATTAGATTTTAGCTGCTAATATTTCCTCCTTTTATAATAGGCCCTGAAAAATGACTAAAATCTAGTCTGAATCCTGAGGCTTTACAGTTATCCAATGGGCAGATGTTAAAGAGCTGGGCAAATTTCACATTAAAATATGTTCCAGGGTTTCAGCAAAAACTGATTATACAGCTATTTCTTCGTTTCTTTAGCACACTGCAGCTTCTTTTGTTGACTGCTATTCAAGGTTTTAAAGAGGGAAATAATGCTTAATATGGCCTTTTGTCAGCAAGATCTGTTGATGCCACATGTATTGTCTGTTGGTGTTGTAGAGACTAGCCTGGTTATGTTAAATGCTGGAGACGGTAGGGGAATGATGACATAGGACTGATGCAAAGCCAAACTTTTCCCTCTGTGCTTTGTGCTTCATACCAGTCCACAGCGAAAGTACAAGCAGCAACTAAGAGATAGGAGTCTGATGATGAAAAATGACTGGGCTGCAGTAAAGATAATAGGGGCTAAAAGGGGGAGAGGAAGAATCCTTTTCTGCCGCTTTTCTTTGGAGAAAGTGAAAGGCTCCTCATGCAGATTTCAGTGCTGTTCCAAGGAGCCTGTGTTTATGCTGAAGGAGGAAAGACCAAAAAAGATGCTCATTATATTGTCAGAAGCTGCTTGTTTCATTTCAGTCCTGTGAGCTGCTGGCTCACTGGGAGATATGTATGGAAACGGCATGCTATTCCTAGGGATTTGTGTTGTCTTTTTTTTCTAATTTGAGAAAAGTGTGAGTGCTTATTGAAGTGAGGAGATTGACAGTGGTGGTGCTGTCAGGCCCAGTGGAGGCAGATGCTTATGAAAGCTTCCACCTACAGCTTTGCCAGTGTGTGTACCTTAATCGTCCTCTGCAGCTGTCCCAGTACTCCTGGTTCCTGCACTGTTCGTGTGTAATTACAAAGCGCTTTTCAGCAGTGGGGAAGCCTCTGAAGATTGGGAGGGTCTGTCAGTTCAAAGGCACCCTGAAAGTTTGAATGTCTGTTCACATCTTTCCTAATCTTCCCTCTTTTCTCCTCCTTCCCTTTATCTGCTTTCTCTTCCTACTGAACATTACTTCCCTTTGCCTGATGTTCCCTCCTGAATCTCTGCCTGCCTGCCTACTCATTTGTACCTTTATTTGACCTTACAAACATTTAGCTTGCTCCTTCAGCTCAGTCTTTCATCCTCTGTCTGAGCTTGGTCAGGGTTTGGCTTTACTGGACTTGACGTCTGGCTTTCCCCACAGGTCCGTCTTCCAAAGCTTTTGCATTTTAGGACTTGTTCAGATTGTCTCAAACACAATGGCTCTGGAAACCACAGGAATCATAGCGAGCCATTAAACTGAAATGAAAACTCATTAGTGTTGTGTGGCAGACCCCGTGGCCCACAAGAGACATGACAAGTCCCAGGCCATTGGACTGGAAAGTTTGGATAAGAGTGTAAAACCATGTTACTGCAAATGAACTCTTTGGGGCTAAGTCTGCAAAACTTATTCTTCATTTGCCTTTTCTTTTTTTGCATGAAAGTGTTCCCTAAACGAGTGTGCTTCATGCACAGTCATATCCCTGACCTTCAAGTAAACTGTTCTGAACTACAAGCACCAGACTTAATATGAGTCATTTATAAAGGCAAAAAGTCCAGTCATCCCTATTATGTGCTGATCGTAACTTTGTCCCCTGTAGGCTGGTGATCTCAGTAGCCAGTAGAGAGTTTCTGAGATAATAACTATCCATTTAATTGCTTTGAAATAAATCTTTTGGTTTGTCTAGCAATTTCAAGCTGTGTTCTTACTTACTTTGGATGTATTACTTCACCAAAGATTCCTACAGTCTGATCTTTCTCCATAATTTCTGCTTGAGAAGCAACAGTAAAAGTAAGGATTATCAGCAGGAAATGTTAGTCTATGTATATTCTTAGGGAAGCCATGCTACTTGATATCATCAGGAATTAATTTGATTAGTCATGTAGACAGGAGTGCGGGGGCAGTTTGTGCTGAGAGCAATGCTTGTGCAAGCTGATTGACTACATTGCAATTGCCTGTGATGGAAAGTTCAGTTTGACCTATTTTCTTAAATTTTCCTTAAAGCCAGATGACTCAGACCTTTCTGGAGACAGGGCAGACAGAGCACTGTGTATGGCTCAGTCCTTGAGTGCCTGGACAGGGAATGGAAAGTCTTAGACCTCTGGGATTTCATGATGTTCATATCTATCCCACAACTGTAAAAGGGATAGAGTTTCAGGGTATCCCAAGTGACAGATCTAGAAAGATTGAGTTTTTCTCAGGTGTCTCAAGTTGATCACCTAAGATTTTCAGGCACTAGCAATTACAAGTAGATCTTTTCTCACCAGTGTTTCTTTTATTCCCATCTTGAGACGTAAGCAATTCTTGAGAAAATAGCGAGAAAACCATAGTGGCATCCTGAAAGATGATGACCGTGACCCACTTTACTGAGCTTTCTTTGCACGCAGGAGTCTCCAGAAAAGTCTGTTCCAAGCTGTTGATTTGCTGTTGATTTGTCACACACAGAAAACTTGATCAGTTCCACAGAGTTTCAAGCTTCTCCATTGCACGTTGCAAATTCGGGGCTGTATTTTCCATGTTATTTTAAGTCACACATTTCATTTTGTTCAAATTAATGTTCTTGTTATGCAACAGTTGTAATGCACATCTCTGGAACCCTCCAATTGCCTTCTTTGCTTTGCTTTTCAGACATTTAGTTTTACTTGGAGCCAACAAAACCACAAGTGCCTGGTTTCTATATCTGTAGGAAGAGGTATAAAACTAACCCATGATGTGGTAGCAGTTCTGCCTGTTTTCCACCCAGAGGTGGCCAGTACTTGACTTTTATTTGCTCCAAGGGCTTGGACTGCTCCTCTGGACCTTCTCTCTCCCTTTTTCATGTCTAGGAGCATTTCTGACAAGAACAAGTCACATTCCATTTTCCCCCCAGAGGCTTGCGAGACACACAGGCATGCACACAGGCATGCTCTGCCTTCTCCCTTCACTGAGCTTTTTTTAGTGTGCTATGGAGGAACATAACCTTGTGAGGAATTACTGATGCAGCCAGATACCTGACTCTGGTTTTGGTTTTGTGGGTTTTGGGGCTTTTTAAATATATTTTCTGCACCTATATGTAAGACAGCTCTGGGTTTGGTGGGAGGAAAGCAGAAGGTGCAGAGCTGTTGCTTTATTTATAAGCAGAAGGAAAAAGATATTTTGGGGTTGGGAGGCGTGAAAAATCCAGTGTGTGTTGGACTTTTCTTCTCCCAGTGTCAAGCAAGGAGTAACTGGCAAGTTGTGAGTCTCCAAGTCACCAGTGCTATTGCGTTTTGGTATATGTTATGATGTGCAGCCACAGGAATTGCTAAATTGGCCAGGCAGAACTTGATTCAGATTCCTCCTTGGTTTCAGTCTCTCACTGAGGTTTTTGGAGCTACTTTTTGTTAACTTCAGAGTTGCAGCTATATCTAAACTGAGGGTGCAGGAGTGCTACTGAGTCCCAGTTAATGCCTCTGCTCTATCCTGTGTCTGTTATCACGGTAAAAATGGTGTAGGCTTCCATTCCTCTGGAAAGCCAGTTACGCAGGATCTCCAAAGTGCGCTAAACAGACCATTCAAACCCCAGGCCATGCCACAGCTAAATTAGATACAAAAATCTAAGATAAGAGCTAATGACCTTGTTAGGACTGTAGTGACTAGTGGCTCTGGTGCTAGGACTTGCAGTGACTTTGCTCGAGGTACAACTTCACCTATAATTTCAGCATAAAGATTGTCTCTTCCTTTGAGCATCGTCTAATGCTAATGGTTGCTTGCTCAGCTGTTTTACAAATCCAGACTCCACATTGGTTCCTTGCTGGTGTTTACCAGTAGCTTCATCAGGCCTTTGTGCGTTAATTGCACATGTATGTTTGGGCATTCAAATGGCAGCTCAGCAACTTTCCATCTGTCCTGCTGGGTAGGATGACATCTTCCTTTTTATCCTTAGAAGCCCTTTACCACGAGCAGTTCTTCACACTTGGAGCAAACAGGTGTTTCTAAGCTTATGTGGTTTTTGTGTGTAACCTTTTCTGTTCGTTTTTATCACACCATATGGTATCACATTGAAATAAAGCAGGGCTTCTCCTAAATAAGGAGAGAACTCCATCATGGCAAAGCGTGTGCACAGGATGTGGAAAGCCCTGCAAGTAGAGCAAGAATGAGCCATGTGATGCTTCAGCAGTGTTGCTGAACGTAGGGAAGGACAAGAAAGGGCATTTTCTTTCCGTTCTTCTCCCCTCAGTTTGCTTTTGTTTGTGTGACACTCAACACCTGTCTCTCTTGGGCTCGTGACTGCAAGGAGTAGCTGGGATTGTCGCTTAAGAATGTGTTTGCAGCTGCAGAACTAAAAAGGTCATCTTCATTTTGGCCTGCAGGAGTCTCGGGCTGATTCTCCCTCTTCCTCGCCCTCCCAGTTTTGCTGACATGCCATGCAGTAAGCAGAAATGCACAGAATTATTGTCAGCCTAGCACCCTGGAGCCCCTGCCATGGACCAGAGTCCTGCTGCACTAATTGCCTGGCAAACAGAAAATACTTGGGTATCCAGGTTTGAGTTGTGGCTTGCAGGTAGAAGGATTCTCCACCTGGCAACAAAGTCCATTGGCAAATGTCAGCTGTCCTGAGGTGGTTTTTGTGGCATTTTTTTGGCAATGAATAGAAGGTGCTACCAAAGGGGGTACTGTGTTAGTGACCAATTCCTCTGTTATAGCCAGTGGATCAAATTGTACTTATTTTCCTCTTCACTCCAAGTGGATCAGTTTGTTTCAGTGTGTGTAATACAACATCAATGTATGCATTAATCACCAGAGCAGCTGGTAATTAGTTAATTTATCTTTTATCTCTTTTTTATTCTCACTGGGATTCATAGTACAGTGGGCAGAGGAAATAGGAAGGAAAGGAAAATATTTAGAAAAAACTGCCAAGTACAGGGGCATCCCTGCAAAAACATCACTGCCTAAATAGACTGTAAAACAAATGAATCATGGTGTTTTGGTTAGCAGGACTAAACTGCTGAGAAGAAGTGATGCTGCCTTGTTAGACTTGCATTTATCTAGTATTTTCACCTGGACAGTTAGCCACAGCTTCAGGGAAACACTACAGCTCTCCAAGACAACCTTCCTGTTGACTTGGTGGTGCAAGGGAAATGTAGCTGAGAGGCTTCCACACACTTTCTGATGTCCACCTATTTGTGCTGACAGCAGGACGGAGCCTGTCCTGCCCTCACAGAAACCTCCATGTTGATCAGCTGAGGGGCTTAGGGAAGACTTCAGGGGTGACCTGACTGGCACTGGGCATTTGCACAGTGCCACAGCTTGGAGAAGTAAGAGGAAATCCTTTTTTTGTGGTGTAGAGGATGCAGCCAAAAGCTTGCCTACTTTTGGCTGCTTGGTTCCAGCATCACTTTTTGCTGTCACAGATTGTTTGAGGGCACAGTGACCCAAAAAAGACTCTCAACCAGGTGATCTGGGACAGGGGGAGACGTGGTCCAGGGTAAAAAATGGGAAGACAGGGTGGAGCCTCAAAGATTTTCATGCAGAAATGAGTCCATATCTCAGTAGTCACCTTTTTAAAGGGGATGCTGCTTTCATCTCTTCTTTATGGACAATGGAAGTGGCACTCTCCTTAATAGCAAAGGCTGCGGTGGGAGGAACTGAAGGTACAAATGTTTTCCCAAGCTTATACAAGAAACAAATATGGGCTGGGAATAGGATGCAAGTTTGTTGATTCACTGTCAAATAACCAACTGTCTGACATCCTTTTCATTGATTTTGTTGTCCACTGTGCAATAAAATTATGCCAGGGTTTGCAGCCATTTATTGAGGCAGTGAAAGTGATGGTTTTTTTTAACTTAACTTTAAAAACATGGCAAAGCAAGTAATTTTCTGCAGCAATACTGTAGTATGTTCATTTTATATGATTTGTCCTGGAACTGATTAGCGGCAGCAGCTTTCACCATAATTACACAGATCATAATTAAACATATTTTTGTTTTATGATCTGTGACAAATTCAGATTCTCTATAAGGTAGCTCTTGGGAATGAAGGCAATTCACATGTTATAGCAAAGTGCATGTTACAAGAGACTTACTAGCAGATGGCTTCAGGGCTTGTTTGCATTCAAAACACATAGCACCTGCAAGCAAAAATGTGCTGGGCTTTCTCCATGATAATTTGGGGTTCTTATCCATACAGAGTCCATGTTACCCACTGGACCAGTTATTTAATTCCCAAATGTCCCCAGGCGTGTCAGAGCAGCCGGGCTTCTGCAGTCTTTTGGATCTGCTTGCAAAAACTCTGTCCGTTCCCATAATGTTTGGTGGTTCTTTTGTAGCACGGAGTGCACGTGAAGCTGTATGGAGTCACATAAAGCTCTTTGACCTGTAGGAATAGTTCCATGGATAGTCTCCTTCCAGTCTCTGCCCCGGAAGGGGGTTGTTCTTGTCCCTCTCTAAAAGTTGTTCGGGTTTGGGAGATAATAACAGAGCCACTAAAAAATGCAAGGTTTTGGGTACTGAGTCTATTTTGAGATCTGAATTTAATTTCATGGGTTTAGAATAAAAAGAGTTGGAAGAGGAGGGATAAACGCTGTTGAAACAAAATCCAATGAAACAAAAAAACTTAAGTTTGGACTGAGTGAACTATTTGGACTAAGCCTGATGGAACATGTTTTTCCCATTTCCCCTCTCATTTTGCTATAAATAGTAGATCTTTGTATTTGAACAGTCTGTGTAAGTGTTCCCTCTCTGTCATATACAAAAACAGCTTCACAGTACCTTGCAATATGATTTCATAAAATTTGTCTGAAAACCAGAAACATCGACATCACTGTTCATCAGCCAAGGAGCTGAGGTATCAAGATATTTTAAGTAATTTGTCCAAGGTCACAGAGGGAGACTGCAAAAGACTGATGACCTGACCCAGTTTTTCATGTCCGAAGTCCTACCAGATTCCTTAACTATCGGACCATTTGCCTTACAAGACCAGCTCTGCTGGTCTTCAGCTCTGCTGAATATATCACACTAGTTTCCTTTCCTAAAATAGGTGAAGCACAACACCCCAATACTGCCCTGAGACAGCAGGTACGGCATTCCACTTTGGAGTTCACCCTGTATTTCATTAACACTCATATTTCCCAAATTCGAGGAAGTTCACATTAGAATGTGCTTTCCTTTCCTGACCCATTTCTATAACGCAGCAGTGCTGGTACCACTGACAAACAGCAGTGAACTCTAAGCAAGTTCAGAAGGTGAATTATGGACATGTCTGCTGCTTACCTAATTATTTTCTGAATCACAACTGAACTGAAGGTGTTCTCAAAGGCAATGAGTAAGTTAGAGGGAAATCCACTGCGAGTGTCTGAACTGCTGGGTGACTGGTAGGGGATCCAACTGTTCTCAGCTTTCGCTTTCCAAATGTAAGGTAGCAAACAGTGTGCCAGCATCAGGCATTTGAAGGGGCAGCTTCTCAGTGCATTAACTCATAACTACACGATACACACGTTTGGGGAATTCACCTGCTTGTTCCTGAATAATTTGGCATTCCCTATTCTCCTAACACTTATATGAAACAAGTGAGAATTTTAGATGAGCAACACATGCAAAATCAAGTCCTTTGGGGCAATACTTAACCTGAGGTGACCGACTCTATTCAGCATAAACCTATATACATAGCCCGGTGTGCAGGATGCTTTGCGTGGCTTAGTGAACGGCACGATTCTACTGAGAGCAGGCTTCAGCCCGTGTTTCTGTGAGATTTGATAGCACCTAGGCTGATTTGTGAACACTGCTAAGAAAAGTAAAGCCTTGCAATTTGTGCCGTATGTGACATCTCAAGGTTTCAACTCCCGGGAGCGCCAGGTGAGAAGTCAGACCTGCATCAGAATGACGCAGAACAAGTAGGTCAGCAGTTTCATTGCATGCATCTTGTGTGTGTCTGTGCACGTGTATGCATTTGAGAAAATGGAAAACCATGGCACTGAATCCTTAAGTTTCTGCTCCATCTTTCTTTAGGCAAAAGTCTCACTGACTCACGTGCAGTTGAAGAGAATCAGGGCTGGTTTGGCCTCTTGTTGCAGTAAAACATGCGGCAACAATATGTGGAAATGGTAAAGAATTGCAGAATGAGAGGATTTCTTCAAAGCGAGCAAGGGCTCTGGCTAAAAATAAGGAGAATGGTGTTATTCTTTGCCATGTTTCGTCTGCCCCAGTTGCGCTCTCTCTGCTTAGTGCCTGCCAAACTGATAGCTTGCTGAAGATTTAAAGGACCAATACTCACATTCCTATAATAGCTACCAGAATAGCTGAGTTTATCATCTGTTCTTCAGGCTTTCCTTCCCGAAGCCTGCAAGAAGCAAGCATCCTCGCTGCTGCTTCCCCCTTTCTCTGTGTCACAGGCACTTTTCCTGAGCTGCTGCTTCAGCAGGTTGGGCAGCTTGGGCTGTTTACCGTGCCGTAAAAACAGACAGCACATTTTGGGGGCAGCTGGGCAGCGAGGGATTGACAGAGTGTCTGGCCAGAGATTATAATTCCCTTCAGGCTGGGGGAGCTTTGGAAGCGCGCTGCCCAGCCTGCGGTCAGCCAGGGTTGATAGGGCTGCTCTCCGGAGCAGCTGCATTTTGAGCAGGAGGCAAGGGAGACAAAGAATGGGGTATTCATCCCCCAGATAAGCAGTCAAAATGAATTCTGGGAGCCTCTGGTCAGCCTTAGCCTAGGAGGAGCAGTCCCGTTGCAGGGGGGCTTGGGCTGAAGTCACCAGGCGGTGCCAGCCGCTCTCAATGGCTGGCCTTGTGAGCCCCGAACAGGCCAGGACAGGCATCTCCTCTGTCTTCTGAAAGAAACAGGGAGAAAAAGCAAGAATGAAAAGCGGGAGGGGTTTGCAGGAGGGGAGTTGGTTTTCCTGGGGCACTCGAAGGAGAGAGGCCCGACACCCCCAGAGATGAAGCCGGCTGCCTGTGGGGGCGAGGGGAGGAGGGGGGGGGAAGCCTGCTGTCAGCCTGCTGGCAGACTGTCCCTTGTGTGTTAAATATTAATCACGGTGGGACAGGCTGCCGTGCCGCCCGGGCGCGAAGGCGAGGTTGCCCCCTTCGCTGGGCTAGAGAATCGGAGCACGTCCTGTCAGGGGACAGCGGTGCTGGCAGTGCCGGAGGCTGTGCCCACCATCCCAGAGGGATACGGCCCAGCGTGGGGTTCCCGCGGATGTGGGGGCTTGCCAGAACAAGGGGGGAGGCGTGGGAGAAGAGGAGGGGTCGGGAGGGGAAAGCGAAGGGAGGCTCTGTGCTCCTGGGATGCGTGCAGCCGGCAAGGTAGCCAAAACCGTACCGGGCTCCGCTTTGCCGCCAAACATGCCTAGCGCCCGCGGCTGAGGGTGAGGTTCGTCGCAGGCATGGCTGGAGCGGGGACACGCTGAGCATCCTCCAGCCAAGCCCAAGTGGATCGGTTAAGGAGCAGGGTCGCGGAGGGCAGCAAGGCTCAGGCAGCGCTTCTGCCCACTCTGCCTCCCGCCTCCCCCTTCTCTCCCCCAGCCCTCCCCTTCATCCCTGTTGTGTGTGTGGCAGCTAAACGCTGAGGCGAGAGGGAGCGGATGGCGGCTTGCACGCACACCAGGCAGCCTGGGATGCTTGCTTTTTCTTCTTCTGGCTGCAGGCAGGTCTCTGTTTCAGACATGAGTGGAGAGAAACCTAAAAAGAAAGCTTTCTATCTAGTGAGGATGAAGCCACTGAAGGAGCACACCACCACCACTAACAACAATGTCTCTTTTGTGATACACTGTCACATAGGCAAGGAGATCAAACACATTTGCAGCAACTGCAGTCGCGGGGAGGAAGCCCGTGACGGTGAGTGCTGAGATCCTGTGGGTGTAGGAGAAAGGCAGGGGAGCGCGTTTGCTTGCATGGGGGGGTGTGTATACATGTGTGTGCTCCCGTCGGAGGCTGGGATGCTCGGCTTGCCCCTCCACAGATCCCAGGGAAAGAGGAAAGGGAGCGCGGGAGGAATGCACTGGGCATCGATTCAGCGTGTCGATCAGAGAGATGCCAAGAGGGACAGGTCCCCTCATTTGCCACAGAAGCTCTGTGCTAACAGTTAAGGAACCAACTCTCTTTTTTTTT
>VZTL01061626.1:457-20982 GCA_013400535.1 Scopus umbretta | reverse complement strand
TTTTTTTTTTTCCTTTTTTCCCTAGTTGCTATAGAAATTGCTGTGTGTATTGATTGTGTTTTGTTACCATTCCTGTGAATTTTAGATCAGGGTTTTCTGCCTTGATACATCAACTTTTTCCTTGTCGTGCTGCAGTAGAGTTTGCTTGACTCAACTCAGTATTTGGAAGGACTGGTTTACCTGGAATCCAGCTAGTGTGATTTTCACCATGCTGTCAAATGCATGCGGGAAAATATATTTTTATTGGAATTAACATAGTGCTCTTCATCAGCCAACTGTTCTCATCCCTTCCCCCTCTCCTTTTGGGACTAAGCAAAACCTCCAGAGGGTATTCAAAGAGTGACTGTGTAATCAATCACAGGTGTTGCTACAGGTAAGTATATGCTTTTTATGTTTCTGGGAATGCAAATACTTGAAGGCAACAATGATAAATTGTTTGAATTTTGCCAAAGTCAGCAATTACGAGAAGCTGAGAACCAAAAAGAGCATAAAAGCATTCAGGCAAAAAACAGTCTCACAGATGTTACCCCGCATTCTTGTTCAATGTTGTATTACTTCGTTTTGCTGTGTGGTTTTACATGTTACTTAGGACTGAAGGCACTCGACTTAGGACTCCCTATTTACTGATCTGCTAGACAGATCTCATTTTCTGAAGGTCAGGGAAAGGCTTTTTTGTGATAAATGTGAATATGAAATCGTTAACATTTTCTGAGATGAGGTTCTCAGTAGTTGTTGGCACTTTATTTTTCAGCTTTTGTTGCTGACACTGATGATATTATTATTTTAATTAATCAAAGGTGCTTTCATTTGCTCTATGCAAAAGAATAAAATATTTGGGATCTGATGGTCCTTTGTCAACCACAGGTCTACAGTTTAATGAAGTAACTGTGGTTTTGCTAATGTCTCTTCAGAATTTGCGTAGTGTGATTACAGTCTCCTTTGAATAAAAAGCAGCTAAAGCTAAACAGAATTGCTTTCAGTGGAAAGGAATAAAATAGCCTGAGAAGCCTGGAAACCCACAGTGGGTTAAGCACTCTTACTGCTTATGCCACCACAGCAGAGGGAAGAATCTGATGAATGCTATGCAAAATGTTGAGTGTTTTCTTTCCTCTTATGTGCTGCTGGTGACAGCAAGCCCCACAGATATTAAATGAAGTGCTATGTGCAGCAGCAGCAGGTACTTTACACTATTAGCGTGGTTTATTTATCCTTAAAAGCAAACAAAGCCATTTGTTAAAAATACGCTTTCCTAGATTAATTGATTTGACCTAAAACTCAATTGCATCAACATGTTTTGCTGGTGTTTGGTTGTTTTTTTTCCCCAACCTTGTACTTGAAATCTTAGCACAGTAAGAAAAGAACATTGCTTTCCTCCCTTTTAATGCACACATGTGTGTATGCATGGATGCTTATGCATGTGTAACTCCAGTTACTTGTACCTCTTAACAGATTAATAAGTATGTATTTAAGGACTTCACTTCCTTTTTTATGTTTGATTATTTAGCTTCAAACCATTAGATACTCCAAGGGAAGGGTATACCTCTTGATAGGAGATAATCTAGTAAGTCTAGAGAGGCAAAGAATAGAGCAGAGAGGCTTCCAGCCAGCAGGCTTCCAGAGCATCTCATCAGACCATTTTCACCCCCTCCTGTGGGGTAAGATTTCATGCCATCTCATGCAAATAACTTCTATGGTCATCATTTTAAAAGTATTTAATACTGGTACAACCTTAATCTTTTCTTTCCCACCAGCATGCACAGCTATGAGTTTCTTTCAAAAAGTAAAGAAACTGAAATCCCAGCTATGCTGGCTGAGCATGCTCAGTGGCTTGACTCTGACACATTTTTCAGGACTGTTAATACCTGTTCTAGACCTTTTGGGGTTTGGAGGGAAAGGATGATGAACTGAAATTATGATGTGATTGTAATATCAGCAGATATTACAGATCAGGTAGAAACCTGTGACCAGCCCAGGTATGGAAAAACCTGTAGGGATCTCAAGATGTCTGTGCATCCTCACAGTTGCACAGCCCAAAGAGCACCCAGAATGGGGACCACTTGGTACTTTTTGTAAGGGAAATACACCTAACTTTGCAATGTGGACACAGCCACCCTCCTATTCAAACCTATATATAGTTTATACAGGGTCTTGCAGGCCTGAAACTGCACTAGTAGACCCAGAAGTACTGTATGGGTCCTCTGATCCGAGCAACTATTGTATTTGTTGGAACTGTGTACAAAGACCAGGATTCAGTCCTTATAGTGTAGGCGAGCCCATAGGGTACATTGATTTAATGCTGAAATACCCTCCAAATCCAGTTATGAGTCTTGGGTTCTAGTCATCATCTTACTCTGTGTTCTCATTGTACTACTGTGCTGGTGGGAACGGAGAAGGAAAATTCATGCTGAAACAGAGGGACGTCCTTCAAAGACCACTAACTAATCTAGCAAAAGTCGTGACTAGGTGAATAGTAGAAGAGAGCGCCATACAACCAAAGGAAAAGATGAAGGCAGGTGCTGAGTCATATAATATCTTGGAAGGGAGGTCGTGTAATCCGGAGAGAAGTCAGTGATGGAATTGGACATGCAGATGGTCTCACTGAAGTAAGGATAAAGGGAGTTGATGTGGATGCATCATTTTGATGAGGTGAAAAATAAGAAGCGAGAAGCTCAAAGAGAAACAGGAGGTTACAGTAGCAGATGGAAGTGAGAGATGCTTTAGCCATTGGACTGAAAGGAATGGATGTATTTAATGTTAATTTAGTTGGAAAATAGAAAATGGAGAGAGGGGTGTATAAAGCACCAATACTGACAGTTTGGGTGACAGAATAGCAGAAGTGGTGTTGGAAATGGAGAAGTACTGAAACTGTATGTGAGGGAAGAATGAGGTGGGTGGTTTCATCCTGTGAAGTTTAAGTGGCCACGGGACACCCAGGACAGGATGCCAGAAAGGCAATCAGACATGGTAGACTGAACCGAGAGGGAGAGGTCAAGTGTATAAAGATATGAGTCACCTCCAGGAATAAAAGAGCAATCAGGGCTGAGCTCTGAGTGCTGCCAGAGGAGGGCTGCGAGGGAGATGTTGGGAGAAGCAGGATGGTGAAGAGTTGCAAGAGTCCCAAGAAAAGACAGACAAGAAGTGAGGAGACAACACAGGTGGAGGTATTTTGGAAGTGCCAGAAGCATGAAGGGGAATGAAAATACTTTCTGAACGTAAATGTGGGAAAGTGACTGGTAAGCTTGTAGAGCAGGAGGAACTAGAACTACAAGAGATCAAGGTGCACTGGGACTGCGATGCTAAGTATCTCCTGGTACGTACAGAGCAATTCTCAATGTACTGATTTCAGTGGCCTCTTGGGAAGCTTGTGGCAGTGCTAGGTCATAGCAGATGACATGACTGATGAGCAAGGGAACAGTAGTTAGAGGAACAAACACAGGGAGAAGAGATTTGGCTGGGTTTTATTTAAAATGTTCATACACTGAAAACTGACTGCAAATCTCAGTCTCCTGCAGAACTCTGAGCCTGGATCTGGAACTAGGTTTAAATGCATCTCTACTTTAGTGTGGCTAGAAAGAACTGTAGAGGTTTCAAAGGTACCCAGAAATGACCTAACAGAAAGAGCGAGTGGAGCAGTTGAAGTGGGATACTTTTGATTTTTATGCAGAGGATCTGACAAGAAAACTTAAGTGGGAAGCAGTTACCTAACAGTGCATTGGAAGAGAGGGGCTGCACAGAGAAAAGCAGTTTTTTATCAGTGACAGATGAGCGTTCTCAGCTCAGTTCCCACCTCTGGGTGGCTTCGAACATGTCCGTCCATGTATCGCTCCATACCTAAGTTCCTTGTTTGTAAAACAGAGATAGTGGGATTTCCTTTGAGCTTCCTGCTGGTCTGTAAATAGGCTATGAGTCCTTTAGCAGGGGGGAAAAAGGGCTGTGTCTTGCCATTTGCATTCCTAGTGCCAAGGACTGTGGGGCTCCAGGTTTTTGGGTTCTCTAGGTACAGGTGTAGTGGAAATGTAAATAATATTAAGAATGAACATACCCAAAAGGTTTCATTCAGAGCTCAAACCCTATCTGTTTATTGCATGTTCCTGTACTTCAGGGTTTTGCTGTTTAAGCAGAAATGGTTCATTATCTTATATATGCATGAAAATCAGCGTGGACTGAGATACTGTTGCTGCAGGAATTCCAACACTTGTTTTTTCTGCTGCTATCCTTCTTCTAGAGCTTCCAGATAAATATCTTTTCCAAATGGAAATGGGGATCTGGGGTGGGGGTGGAGGAGTGGGGGTGATTCTCAACTGGAATTGAAGACTCTGTTATTTTTTTTTCAACCAGGAACTTTGAGAACATTTACTTTATCATCACTTAAGAGATTGTCTCCAAGGTGATTATTTTGCTTCCCACAAAAGTAATTATTAAATGAAATAGTTATCTTCTAGAAAAGCCATAAGCCCTGCAAGAGCTGTGTATAAAATTAAGTTTTCCTCCACTAATTCTCACATTATTTCAAATGGTAACTGGTCTTCCATTGCCATCTCTAGAGCGAGCGCAGTATGTGGCTATGAGGCATTGCAGTCATTTACGATTGTACCTCTTAAAATTCCTGAAATATTTTGGAGGAAAAAAATTAGACTATGCAGATTGGAAAAGTAGGCAAAAGAACCAGCATACCTGGTCCTGCTGTGAAGTGTAGGAAGCTGAAAAACATGTTTGAGGTTTCAGCAGCTGATATAATTATGCAATGTGTGTCTTTAGTCTCTGAGGGATAGTTACCTTAAAGAAAGAGGTGGGGAGGGGGAAGGCATGGGCTTTCATTGCAGAGTAAAATATATCTCTTTGACAGCGCACATCGTAAAATGAAATTGGTTTATTTTTGTCGGTTGAACTCTGTGGTGTTTGATTTGGGTGAATACAGCGTTATGCCAGAGACAGTTGATGAGGTCAAGCAAAGATATTCCACATCCCAACAGGCTGCTGGGGAGCCAGGCAGGACACTTTGCTCCCACCAGCATAGCTTTCTGCTCCGGAAGATACGAGCCCTCATCACTTTGCTGGCTAAGAATAAATGTGCCCTTCTAGGAAGAAGGTGTGATTCCTTCTCCGTGTAACTTCCAGATGGCAAAATTCCAAGGCAGGCAGGACACCATCCTTTACCTTTCCTTTACCAGGGAGCAGGGAGGGTAGAGTCCCAGTGCCTCACTCCCATCAGTGTGTCTTGCACATGAGGGACTAACATGAACTCATCAGTTACCTGTGGTTTTGTCCTGAGATCAGGGACTAACAGGGCTGCACTGTGCTGGTGTGACTGCATGGCCTGCAGGCAGGGGCGGGGGGGGGGGTGGTGGAGGAAGAGAAGAGGAAGAAGAAGGTCAGTTCAGGCTATAAGAGGGCGGCGTACCTCTGGCTTACATGTTAAACTCGCAAATGCAAACGGCTGACTGGAGACACGTGGGGCTTTCCTTAAAACACTAGCAGTTATTTCAGTTGGCTAGTCTGCAGTAAAAGGAAAGAAAAGGGATGGGGAAAGAGAGGAGGGATTACGTCTTCTACCTTTATGTCCCAAAATAAAGCTGAAGAAACAACACCAAGCCTGGGGCAAGTCATGAACTGCTCATGTGCATCTCTGTAGTGACTAATTCGTATCCTGTTAAACTGCCTGTAGCCAAAACTGCTGGCCACAAAATAAGCCAGTTGTGTACTATTCCAGGTGAGGCTGTGTTGGCAATGGGAAGGCTTGCACAGGCTCTCACCCAGCAGAGCTCCAGGCTTACTTTGAGGAGGTCTGGAAGATGCTTTGTCCAAAATTGCAATATAATTTACATTATTGACTGAAACTGTAGTAGTAAGCGAGGTCTTCATTTCCGTAAATTAGGTAGTATGGGTCAAAAAGGTGTAGACAATATTGGGTCAAGCTTATGCAAGCACATGTCTAAGTCCCTTGTTTTCCAGTGGAAACTCCTGTGTCACTACTGGAGACGTGTTAGCCACCTTTTCTAGGAATTCTGTATATCTGTGTCATTGATTTGAGGAGTTTTAGGAACAAAAACTAAAAAAATTATGTAATAGGTCACAATGGCTCAGCACCCTCTCATTTTTATTACACAGTGTTGACATAAGGACACCTCAGTTCTTTGGGTCTTTAGAAAGCAGGCGGCTGGCCTGTTTCAGTGCTGTCTCCTCATTGATTTCTCTCCTTTTCAATGCTGTAATTCAGTTGTCATCTTCTGATAGCATCTTACCATCCTGCTGTCTATCCTGAGAAACAAGTTTAAAGTCTTGGGACATGTAAGCCTCTTAAATGCAAAGATCAGGGCAACACTGAACACATGGTGAAAAATCCGTTCCTTGTGAGGAGTTCAAAAAAGCAGATAAAATGCCATCCTGTATGATGAAAGCAATACAGTGGTTTTCCTGTATTTAACAATAATGCTCTAAGTATTTGTTGTCATCTTGAGTAGTATGCCTAGTTTTGGTTCTTTTGTATCGTTAGATACACCAGAAATACTATACAGACCTATTTGATAAACCATGAAGGGCCACAGGTTTTCCATATGTAAAGGGGAGAGGCAGTGCTTGAAAAAGGGGCAAGATGAGGATGATGGTATAAATCATGGAGGAGGTTCTCATCTCACTCTGCTAGGACGAGAGCACTTCAAAACATGTGATATTTACATGGCTGAACAGGTTTAGCTTTCCGCCCCTTTTTTTTTTGCATCATCCCTATGTCCTATTTTATGCTTTGACCCCTGCCCAGGTGGGCAGTCAGTTTCCATTTCTATGTTTTGTCTTTTCTGAGTACTTCCCTTACTTGCTTAGAGATGTTTCTCTTAGAGGATGGTTTGCACACTTGGCCTCTTTCTTTTTTGAAAATTGGGATTCTTTAGAAGAAAATTAGATATATGGAAGTACTTCACTTTATATCCATTATTGGAATGTTATTCATTAATATCATCGCTGCCTGCCAGAGCTAAGCAGCAGAGAAGTACTGGGTATGTAGGGAAGAGATCAGAAGACTCAGTATTCTGCCATGTGACATCTCTTCCTTTCTTCTCTTTTTGTTTGACTTTTCTTTTAGTTTGTAGCCACTACTACTTATATGAGTTTGTGCTATTATAATACCTTCTGCCTCTGTTTAGAAACTAAAGTTCATATCATATCATAACGTTAAAAGCAACAGAGTTCATTTATGGGCTCCTTGGCTGATGAGCAAAATCTATCCTTTGAGTATACTGTCATATTTATAACATTATCATCCATTGCTGCTACCTCAGCAAAAGAGGTAGACATTCTACATCAGTTTTTGTATTGTAAGATTTTATTTCTTGATCCATTTCAGTGGCTGGTAGGAAATGTATATCTGTTCCTTTTCATGTCCTAAGATTGTCTTGTTTGTAATCAAACAGTACCGAATTTGGCTTCCTGTTTTTGACACCTTATTCAGCCCCCAATTAGCCAGAACATAATTTCAGGAGCACAGTATAAGTGTATGTGGTACCACCTTGCTAACAGTCTGCCAGGATGTCTAAGATTAATTGGCTATGTCTGCGGTCTATTAAATCAATCATGCCAGGTCTCACGCACCTTCACAAATCCATTAGCCAAAACCTGGCATCAGGGCACTGGGGCAACCGAAGGGCAGCATCAGAGTGTGCAGTGGTTAAGCCAGCTCTGGCTGGATGTTGCAGTCGCTTTCTTAGAAACTGGAGAGTACTGTGATGTTTGCCGTTACCTAGATGGATGCAACAAAGCTGCAAAGGGGTAAAGCTGGGGCATACTTGGAGGCCCCATTTTTCCTTTGTGACTTTGATTTGTACACTTCTCAGAAAATTATGTTCTTGCCATCCCTATGAACTGGAAAACTGCCCTCTTTCTGGTTTTTGGCTCTTGTAGAATGACATGAATCTTCACTGGTCTGTTGCTTTTACTCTTCTTGTCTCAGGAATGATTGGGCAGAGAGGAATAAGGTAATGTTTGATCTTGTCATTGTCACTTCTCCCTGACTTTCCTGGCTTTGGGTCCAGCTTACTGAAGATGAGGCAGATCTAGCAGAACCTCTGCCTTCGGATGAGACTCTTCGATTCAAAACAAGATGAATTATTTCTGTTGCTCTGAAAAACAATAAACACATGGTATAATTTAAGTCAAAGATAAAATCAGTGATTGTAAAACCACCTGCTGTAGCTTCTTTGGAACCACTAGACATATCATTCTGGCTTGGTTCTGCCCAGGCCAGTCTGTCTGAAAGATACCCCCAAAATCATAGTGCCCATCAGCCATCATGAAGATGTGCTGTTGAGAGAGATCTCATGGACAAGCACTGTTCCTTCCCAAAGGAAAGCTCCAGATCCCAAGTGAGAAAGAACACAAATAAGAAATGACCAGACCTGACTGAGAGCCTCTGCAGATTTTCTCTACATAGATAGTGGGAATTTTGAAGATTTGAAAATATGATTCAGCAATAAAAGGCAAGCATTTCCCCAGCGCCTCCTTCCCCCCCCCTTCCCCCAAAAGTACAATTGTGTCCAAAATGTCCAAAGAGAAGAGGAGGGCAGACTTCTGCATATGTTTGCTTTATAGTGTGCTGTTCAGGACACGGACCGGAGTGAGAGACACGCAGGCTCCAAGACCTTGGTCTGTGTAACTGAGGTTACTGTCGTACCCATTTCTTTGTTCATAACTAGAAGAGGCGTTCAATCTCAGCTATTTACTGAATCTCTGAAGCCCAAGGGTTGCAATTTAAGATCTACAACCTTTTGTGCAGGGAGGGCCCAGTGTATCTATTACTTGGGACATTTTGGAAAGGATGTAAGGTGTACTTCAAATCTTTTTCCTTCCTCCTGCCCTAAGCTGTGCAGCCCAAGATTAGGATGACAGGCTTATTGCTGCAGTTCAGCAGATGCCCTCCCCTATCACTACTTAAGAGAAGGATCTTGCCCTCTGTCATCTTTTGTATGACATTTTTTCAGGCCATTAGTCTAATGGCCTTGTGCAATAGGAGTGCAGGGAATAAAATTAAAATGGATCCAATTATTTAATTTATCTTGGGAGATTTTGGTAGCAGAGAATGATTTTTATTTCACCTTGCCTCCTAGGAGAAGTTGATTATCTGTTTGAAAAAACAGAGAGTAATGGTATTTTAAATCTTTCCTTGTAAAGGTCTGAAAGCACAGAAGTGTAGTGATGGTAACACTGAGAATATCAGTGTTCAATATCAAGAATATCAAGAAAGGTGTGTCTAAGTTTTGTTAGAAGCATTGATAACAATATTCTTTATCTTCAGCTCTGAGCTGAGGGATGTACAGCTGTAACACAAATACCGTTGTCCTGTTAGTTATTCTTTTAACACAGATTCAAGAATCAACAGATGGAAATGTTAGTAAGCAGAATTGATAGCATTGCAGACCTTAAGATACATAATTAGAATACTGATTAACTACATCTTGACAAATGATCCAGGCCTGGAAATGCTACTGTGGTCTACTGCATCCACAGTCCCTGTATTAGCAAGCTTCTCTGTAATAGTGGTGATCCGTATGTTCACATCCACGTGGACCATAGCCACAGTCCCTAATGCCAGCAGTCCATGTCATAAGGATTTTGGCACTGGCTTTATCTCTCTTTACCATCCATTGGGTGCAGCTGCTTTGACATTTCCAATATTCAGATACTATCTGATGCAGCATGTGTGCAGCTCCTTTTTTTTTTTTTTTAACATGGAGACTTTGTCAGCCTTGCTTTTGGTAAAGTAATTAAATAAATAAAATCAGTAGAAATGTTTTTTTTTTTCCTACATCAGCTGAAATTGATCTGATATAAGGAGTATGTGTGTCATGCTGCTATAGAGCTTTATAGCATCTTATCTTTCTCATTTTACATTCCAATCTGCTTAAAATGTCAACACTGCTAAAAATTCAGATGCACAGGCTGACCAGTCAGCAGTGCAAGTGCACAGACATGTGGATGGATGGATGGATGGACAGTGGAAGCTCTTTGAACCAGAAGCTGAAACAGTATTGAAGACCTCTTCCCTCCTCTCATGCACCAGCAAAACAGGATGCTCTCCTTAAGCTAGCACAGTGGTTTTATTGGATAAATGGCTTTGAAATTTGGGTTCAGCCTGAATTGTACCCTGTTGAGAAACAGAAGAGTGAGATGACTAAAGCTTTCATGAACATTTACAGCCCCAAAGTAATTGTCTACTGGTTTATAGCCATGAGGGTGAGGGGTTGTCTTCTAGTGATCTGCTGTGGCACTTAAGATGGGATTTGCTGCCTGCTCCAACACCTGAACTGAGAAATGCAATTTCTGACTGACTGCTCTCTATGGCTGCCAGTCCTTGTCTCCTCTAGCAGCCACTGGAGAGAATTAGGCATGATACCTAAATGAGAAAGTAAGGAGGGACTTATAAGGCTCAATTATGTAGCATCCTTTCCTTCAAAGTCCCCCTCTAAGTTGCATGTATAAACAAGCTGGAATTCAGGAGGCATTTTCTTTTCTCTTTCTTGTGTGTCTCGTTAAAATGACAGCATTTTGCCTGCATTGTTTGACTCTAGCAACATAGTCAAGTTACTGAAGCGGGCTTGGCTTTCTATGCATTTTTGTCATCTGAGTCAAACACCGTTTTCCTGTGAAATCAATATGCTTCTGCTGTGCATGGAAGCCCATGAGCCTAAAACAAAATGGGGAGATCCTGTAGTTCCAGTGAGGTGATCCTTCTTTCTGCTATTCATCTCAAGTTGGCAGAACAGCCAGTTCACTAAGCGGCAAGACAGACATCAGTTCACTAATACATTTTCTGGCATCGCATAGAGGCTCAAGAAAGACACTTTTTGGCAATATTTTTCTTTGGAATTGTTTTAATTTGTTTTTCTTTCCTTCACCCTTCTTTGGACATTGGACCTTGTGTGATAAATTAAAAAAAAAAACAAAAAAACAAAACCAACCCCAAAGATTGCAAGCCTATACGAATATGGGTGGTAATTTTAGAATTCAGCTGCTCTGAGCTATTACAGCTATTCATTGTGTTTATCAAACAAATGACAGTGTTCTTCACCTGCTAGGTTTCATTTATTTCAGATTTTTGCATTATTATTGCATTTGTTGTATAGCAGGCTCCATTTTTATGTTTGTGTGTAAGTACTTGCAAGCATATCTGTTTTGTTTCTTTCCTCCCTTCGTAGCAAAATGCTTGGGAGAGTTGTCATCCTGAGCACCATCACAAAACTTGTAAAGTTTGAGGTACTTGGCCAGATGTCATGGTTCAGGCCATTCTCTGACTTGCTGTGGTGGGTTGACCCTGGCTTGATGCCAGGTGCCCACCAAAGCTGCTCTATCACTCCCCTCCTCAACTGGACAGGGGAGATTAAAATGTAATGAAAGGGCTCTTGGGTTGATAGAAGGACAGGAAGATCACTCAGCAATCACTGTCATGGGGAAAACAGACTCGACTTGGGGAAATCANTTCTTAAATATGTTATCCCAGAGGTGCTACCACTGTTGCTGATGGGCTCAGCCTTGGCCAGTGGCAAGCCCATCTTGGAGCTGGCTGGCATTGGCTCTATTGGACATAGGGAAAGCTTCTAGCAGCTTCTCACAGAAGCCACCCCTGTAGCCCCCCTGTTCCCAAAACTTTGCCATGCAAACCAAATACACTTGTGAATGCAAACTAAATGCTGTTTTAAGTAAAGAGATTTTTGCTTGGTAAAGACTCCAGTTCAGTTGGAAGAGATTATGTGCAAGTTTGACATTTGACTTGATGGAAGGGGATCTGTGACACCTGTAGGATGTTGTATAGATATTTTGCCCAAAAGAGATCGGTACTTCAAATTGAGAACACTGTTCCCCGTAGGTTATATGGACAGAGGCAATTGATATTGTCAAAAATGCTCAGAAAGGCTTATGTTGCAGCTGTTGTGTTTTGGGTTTTTTTGTCTGCTTGGTAGCAGAATCTTGATAACTTTGAGAGGAAACTTTCAGCATTTAGGGAGGTCAGATTTCATCAGTTTGTTGCTTTGTCCAGTGCCAGCAGTGAAGGGGTGAAAAAAGATTACTTTGTTTAATTGTAAGAAATGTCAGGTTTTGGTTGAGTTTTATCCTGCTTCTGTAATGAAATGAAATCTCATTCAGATGCCTATCACAGTTACCTTCACAATGTTGCAAAATGAACTTTACTGCCAATTTCATGGTCAAGTGGCTCTGTATAGGCACACCCCATCATCCTGCTGGGGCGCTCCACTCGCATTTGCAGTTAACAACCTGCCACTGGTTCCTCTTTCAGCCACCACAGAAAGGGGTCATTCCCATCAATACAGAGGAAAGCACTCATTAAGACCACGCTGTAATGTCTTCTCTGCCAATTTCTTTTTCTGTAGGTGAATTTTAGCATGCTGGGAAGGTCCCTGTTACAGCTTTGGCCAATGAAGTCCTCTGACATCAGTAAGGAGGCACGTTTTAGCATGCAATTGGCATGTCTCAACCCCATCTGAGAAGGACCGCACATAACGCTGTTCATCTTCCCTCACTCCTCCTGCTCATCTCATTAGTCATGAGCAAAGAGCAGAGGATCATATTTTACCTTCATTTGCAAAGTTTTGATAGTCACTCCCATATCAAAATATATCAAAATATATCCCTAATTCCCAAAGATGGTTGTCCAGCCGCTAGATGGCTTGGATAAGGTAATCCTACTTCTTGTGACCTTTGCCGTTCACTTTGGTATGGGCAGGATTTCATTTGTTTCTCTCTGCTAACATTTTTTCCATGCATAAAGCTCCTGGAACTACTTCAGTAGATTTTTCAATGACTGTGTTTTCTTGGTTCCCTGTGGTATTTTTTTTTTCCCTTAGCTCTGAACTAAACTCTTTCTCGTTTTCTGAGCTATTTCTGGTTGCTGGACTTGGAATTATTCATGAACTTGAAGCTATGTGCGTAGATCCTTCTTTTGACTGTAACATTTCTTAGGTAGATATACCAACTTGATTACCTGATGGGCTCCATCTTTTTTTAAAGGTGGCAGCTTTCCTCTAAATCTAGTGAACAAGAGCAGTAGCCTGCAGAGCTCAGCAACCATGGGACACCCTGGAACTTAAGGCTCAAAAAAAGAGGGTGAAAAAAAAGTGACATCATAGCTATGCAAACCAGACAGGAACATTGTATATATGTATTTTAGCCAGCAACCCACCATCACTTTAAAGGAGTCATGGATATTTTTCTCCCCTTCGGGTATTCATCTGTGAAACTCAAGCCTCTACCTTAAGGGCCTAAACAGATATTTCACCACAGCCAAGGATCTAAACTAACCATCATTGGAATCAACAAAAGAATTCACGTTATAATGACAATCAGCAAAGACCATATGTAGCTGCATTCAGGTACTCAAAGCAGAAGTATTTAGTACCTATTTTAAAATCCTGAATGTGGATATAGACTGTCTCTCTTCAGAGTCCAGTGAAACTTTTTTTTTTTTTTGCTAGGTTGTTACTGACTTTTTTTTAAACTCATATTTGTGCTCATTATAAATGTGCCATTTGGTATAATTTCTCTTTTCGTCTTGGCTAACTTCCTATCACCTTCTCTAAAGAGCAGAAATAGAAGTTTCTTTTTCCCAAGAGAAGCAATAGAGTTTACAAGGGAATGGTTTGAACTTTCTAGCTCTTAAATGAGGACCTTTTTTCCTTTTCTCACAGCCATTACAGTAATTAAAAACTTAATTTTTTATCTTTATGATGATAGTGGTGTGGTGGTACCATTGTGTTTAGAAAGTTTAATGTTTGTAATGCCATTTCCTGAATGGGATTACTTTTAATCATGCCCCTCTGAGGTTTCTGAGTAATCTAAAGATATGCCTTCTAAGGCACACATGTTTATTAAAATAAAGTAATACTATTGGATATTCCTAATCCCAAAAACTTCAAAAGATAAAGATCAGAAATTGCTCAGTCCACCAAAAACCCCCTAAGAAATTAGAATTATTTAAAATATTTTTTTCTGGGCCTTCTGAAAATAAACAGCCAGCCTTTAGCACTAGTGATTTCATTTTAGAAAGGTGGAGAACTTCCCTGATTCCCAGTGAGGGCCCAGTAGAGCAAGGTGCTCTTTGGTGTGAGCAACTGTGTCTGGCTCTGTCCACAGGGCAATGAGGAAAATTATCAGCTGGTAGCAGAGGCGTAGCAAAATGTAAGCAACAAACCCATGAGCTTCCATGGACTGGATCCTTTTCTTGGATTACTTTTATATTTTGCAGCTGAGTAGAATTTGCAATTCAGGCTGGTATAAGAGATAAATCCAACCATGAAAATGTAATCATTACCAGCTCCTTCAAGAAGACACTTTTAATCACTAGCAAGTCTAAACAAAGCATAGGAAAAATGTTATGCACTATTTCTTCATTGGAATAAATTCAGGAGTTGAAGGTGCATGGGCTTCAGTTCTGTTTTTTCTTATTGAATGGGTTGCAGTCTTGCCTGGAGGAAGACAGCTTCTCTGTTGTCCATAGCTTTGGCTTTTAGAAAGAACTTGAGCTGTGATGGATGAGAATTAACACTAGACTTGATGGTATGGCTCAAAGACAGTTCGGATTGCTTAACAACCCGAGTCTCTGCACGGATACATCCAGGATGCCTGAGCCATGATGCTTAGTCCTGTCCACATGTGTCATGGTTTAACCCCAGCCAGCAACCAAGCACCACACAGCCACTCGCATACTTCCCCCCGGTAGGACTGGGGAGAGAATCAGAAGAGTAGAAGTGAGAAAACCCATGGGTTGAGATAAAGACAGTTTAATAGGTAAAGCAAGAGCCACACATGCAAGCAAAGCAAAACAAGGAATCCATTCACTACTTCCCATCGGCAGGTAGGTGTTCAGCCATCTCCAGGGAAGCAGGGCTCCATCACAAGGAATGGCTACTTGGGTAGGCAAACACCATCACTCTGACCTTCCCCCCCTTCCTTCTTCTTCCCCCAGCTCTTATATGCTGAGCATGATGTCATATGGTGTGGAATATCCCTTTAGTCAGTTGGGGTCAGCTGTCCTGGCTGTGTCCCCTCCCAACTTCTTGTTTGGGCTATTTAACCCAGGGTAAAGCCCAGAAGTAGTCTTGGGAGAAGGGTGTTTGTGCTGACAGATGAGTGCCCTATCAGGATCTGTGCTTCCACTCATGCTTTCTTTCAGACCCAGTAGGTCTTGAATTCTTTAAAATAATACAGTTTTGGTAGGATAGATGAGGAGTGGACTCCGATCCTTTGTAGTATGAAGTGCAGCAGTGTTCCCAAGGAAAATGGGAGATGAGGGTTTGAGCTTTCTCAAGAGCAGGATGAAAGTGACCCTGTGATCTTCCTGTCTCCCAAATAAGTGCTCTACCTGCTCTAACAGAAGAGTCCTTGCATCTCATCCTACTTCCTCTGTTTTCTTAAAAGCACAAACTGTGCATCTCCTCCCCGCTTGCCATTTAGGAATGGTAAAATTTCCCTTCCTTTCAAGCTAAAGTTTCTTACTGGAGCAATTCCTGGTACTTACAGAATTGTCTTCCTGTAGCCCCAAGAAAAGTAGGATATCAGGTTTGATTCTGCTGGCCCTGTTTTTCTCTTGGTTGGCTGTTGGTTGTGTTCCACTTGTAGTGACTGCTCAGAGACCTGTTTTGGAGCTGCTGAGTCTCCGCATCATGTGTGTTGTGCCCAGGACAGACCTGTGGGCTCTGCTCCAACGTCCAGGCGCCCAAAAGTGAGGAGCTGCAGTACTGTTTGTTGGATTTAGCCTTGAATCTATATGTAATAAACACTTAAGAGATGGAAAACCCAGTGAGTAGTAAGAGCAATAAGGGATACACAAAACAGATGATATCAATGAAATCTAACAATCCTTTTTTTTCTATAACTGTAGGGTTAATAGGAAGTGATTATGTAGCTATTGATGACATAACCTGATAAAGTGCTTTTGTTGCAAGTAAAAATCTTGTGTACTATGTTATAATACAGAAAATACTTGGGGTTTTGAGAGATTTCATATCAATAAAGACATGTTTAGAGTGATGTATGCAGTGCAGTATAGTTTGCAGAGGTTAAAAAAAAATGGCTTTCAGATTGCAATCAGCATGAATAATTAACATTTTACGTCAAAATATGGGGAAGTCGAAAGCAGGGTCCTAAAGGGATTGGACTTCCAAAGCTGCTATTTGCACTTCTGTTCCAACAAGAGAAATAAATACACTGAGAAAGAGAGATCGCAGCATAGAGCAGAGCTGTACCATGGTCCGATACCTGTGCCGAAACGGGCAAGCGTAAAGGGTGAGAGATTCAGTTTATGGATACAATGCAAAGTGCTACACACCTGGGGAGTGGGAGTAATTGGCAGGGGTTTGGAAAATGTGACTGCTGCTTAGCATGCAAAGGAAAGCTACTAACAGCCTCTTCATGGCTCATAAACCCACTACGCCAACCCAGTCAGTGCCATTGCAAATGCATACATCCAGTGGGAGCTGTTGTCAACTGAAGAGGTAATCATCGCCGTTTGGCAAGACTGCGTTTAGACTGCTGCATGCCATGCCTTGTCTTTCATTGGAAAACAAACGTTTGAGAAGTTAGGAAAAGTTTAAATGGGCAATTCAAATACTAAAGGCAGGGCTGATGAAAATTAATTCCAGGTGCAAAAGGAAATTAAAGGGAGATAACTGAACAGATGATAATAGAAGAGCAGAAGATGAACCATTTTCCTGAAAGAAAAACAAGGTGTTTTTTTAATTGAAAGTGTTCCTGTTCAGGTAAAGAAGAAGACATAAGTGCTCAGCAATTAGAGTAGTCGTTCAGGTTTCCTGTCATTTCAAAAAGACACATGATGCGTCTACATCTTGTATTGAACAAAGCTGCTAGAATAAGGTCTGTGCAGTCTGAAGTGAAGGATATTCAGGGTGCAGAGTTCCAAAGAAGCCATGCAACAGGAGTTTGTTGTAAACTAATCTGCAGAATAAAGACTGGTTGGATGTGAATTGGGAATAAGGAGTATTATGTTGGGGTTTCTTTCTTTCTATAAAGTTATTGTCCTTAAATAAAATGGCACATTTAGTTAATTGCATCTTGAGGGCCAAGGTCATTTTCAGCTTGTTACTACAGCTTTGCACAAATAAAACAGAAGGCACAATGTAGCCAGTGGTGTTTACTAGGAAGGCTTAAAATCTAACTTTGTGAAGTAAACTGCCTGTTAAGATAATCCTATGTCTGACTATGAACAACAAATGTTCAGAAATGGTCTGAGAGAAAACCTAGTGTGGTTACTGGTGAGGAAGAGATTGTAGATGGGATGGGTGGGCTTCAGCCTTCAGCTATGAAATTGCTCTGTGTATTGGTATGTATATGGTAGCAGTGAGTTTTTTTCTAAAATAGAAGCAGGGTATATGATATATCAGCAACATGGATAGATGCCGTGATTCCCAGACAGACGTGGGAATGACAAAACTCGTTGTTGTTCTCCAAGGAAAACTTAATAAGTTATGTTGTCTTTGGGAGGGCTTCTGATCTGCCTGCTACACTTCTCAGATCCAAAAAATAGATGACTCCCATGTTGTTTCTCACTTGACCTTCTGGAAATCGACACCCTACTGAAAGATGTGGGAAACAAGAACATACAGAATGGGTCCCAGATGGCCTGGACTTGTTTTCCTTGGACTAGTGAATTGACTGTTTTGAAGAAGCGCTTTTCAAAACGCTTTTCCCCGACTTGCTGATTTTGCCCGTGTCTGGTGTCCATGCAGTATATTACAGCCCACCATCTTCAAAGTGACTTTAACCAAAAAACCCCTCAAACCCAGGGTTAGCTTCAAAATGAGGAAAAAAAAGGGGGGGGGGGATAAAAGAAGAAATTAGCTTTTAGACCTTTTCATACTTGAAGTCTTTTTAGTATATTTCAATCATGTTTGTAAAATTTCTTTTACATCACTTGGATGCAAAATATTTTGATTTGTGGTGCTTTTTCTCATTAAAACAACAAGTCTTGCTTAAGCCTTTCAGTCTATATGAACTTCAAATGTGTTAAGGACTACAGCAAAATCTTGAGAGCTGTCTTACAGCCACCCAGCTTGTGAAAAGCTCTCAGGCTTAGTTTCCCCATTGCTATTCCAGGGTGGCAGGTCGGACAGAATAAAGTGGGAGGGGAGTGCCTTGCCCTCTTGCTGCAAGTGTAGGTGCCAGCATCTCTCTGTGTCTTGGCAAGATCTGTCAGATCCTAGAAAAAAATCAGAACAAGTTCCTAAAAGCACCAAGTATCAGCAGCAACTGTGACCCATAAACATCGTATTTGTGGCACCAGCCTCAAGATGAGGCCTCAGCACTTTGACTACAGGCACTAATGCATTTTGCAGTTCCTTCTCCCAGTTCAGCAGACTGATCAAACTGGGACTGCTTTCCTCTTTGAAGGCAAAAAAAAAAAAAGTGCAAGGTCTGGGTTGGTTTCCATTCGTGCAAGTACCACCTTTTTTGGGAACAGCAAGAGTGTGAAAGCAGCCTACGGAGCCTGCTGTCAGCAGTGGGTGATGCAGCCCACAGCCAGTCAGTAGTCATTAGGAGCCAAAAAGGCAGAGAAACCCGGCCAACTCCAGCAAAAGATGCAGCAGCAAAGAAGAGCGCTGAAGTCTGGCGTTTACTTCTCGCATCGTGGTCTGCTTTTATTCTTGCCGTATTAAAACTGTCATGGCTGTATGCTAATGGGGTTCATTCCTAGCCAGTGATTATTATGCTTTGAATTAGCAGCGCTCTTGAGAGTATTTTTCATGAAAAAAAATGAGGCAGTCCTTCTAAGAAATAGGAGTGAGAGGGGAAAAAGATGTCACTTGCATTAGCTCAGAGCTGTGTGTTTGGAGAGGATGAAGAAAGGCCACGTTCATGGCTGATGGAGAGCACAGCAGGACTCCCAGAGCACGGATCCGTGTGAGAGACAATACTGAAATTCAGGGAAGAGCAGTCAAAATATGGAAATGGTTTTGATGCTGTGTTTGGCTTCTAATGAACCTCCCCTTTGGGTAAATTCTTTTTGACTCTCTGCTAGTTTTGCCTGACTCTGAATCCATACTTGTTTACCTGAATGGGAGAAGCTTCCTGGGAGCAGTGAGAGCGCAGCTGGTGTGGGACAAAGGGGATGTGCATTGCAAAAGAAGAGGATTTTTAAGGGATGTCAGTTCTCGCGGGAACGGCCTCAGCAGTACCAGTTAGAACCAGCACTCAAAAAGGAGTTGTTGGAACTCTTGAGATTTAGTAACTAAGGTACCTGGGTAGCAGAAACAGTAGCTCAGTGATGAGGAAAAAGAGAGAGGGTGATCAGCAAGAGAAATTTCATTATGTTTCAGCTGTGGGTCTGTGCACTAGGAAGCCTAATTCAGCAGCAATACTGTGTCATTCCCAGTTTGCTCAGTGGGCCGCTTCTACACCCTGTATCCCCCAAGTAAGGCAGCAAAGACAATACCAGCCTGTTACTTTTAAAAGTATCTCTAAAATATCACAGCAGTGGAACACAGCGTTACCTCGTGTGCTTTAACTAGAAGCATCTTAAAAATGGAGGAGGGGGAAAAGGCATGATCCCTTTGGATCTGCATATAGAGTGAGGTGGTCTGTACCCCATGCTGGTCTTCAGAGCCCAGCAGGTTCCAGTGAAATCAGAAAGTGTAAGGAAATTTCTGATTTCCTCTTCTTTTTACCCTCACGGTTTGTTCGGCATAACCAGGCAATTTCCAGCCTTGATGCAGCATGTCCCAGCCCCTGTACAGGACAGAGCCTTGTAATGATTCTTTCTATAAAAAGGTATTTCTCTAGGCAGTCGGGCACGAAGAGAACAGAATTAAATGCTTTGACCGGACTACCTTATTTTCCCTCTGCTTTAAATGGAAAGATGATGTTCTCAGAAATGTCTGTCTTCCTCTCCCTTACCCCAAAGAATAGTTGTTTTTAACCATTTCCAGTGAAGCAGTTGGGTGCTCTGTATCTTGATGGCTAGTATTTTTTTCTCCAATTTACAGGCAGCTGTATCTGGCAGTAATATTTGACAGGAGAATTGTGTTGCCAATGTTAAAAACAAACAGAAGAGCAATAACAAAATAACCAACCTTCTTGCAAAAACCTGAGGGGCTCAAATAGTATTTCAGTTTGTAGTTCTGATAATGGAACTTCCTTTATGTTAGAGATGTGTCTCTGGCTATTCCCATGAAAACCCACCTAAATCTGGCACACTTAAAGCCTCAGAAAAATTTCCATTGAGACATGTAAGAATTTCCCAGCCAAAATCTCTGGTGATTGTGTCAGTGTAGTAGGTGTGCTCATCCCTTCAGAGTGATGTTCTTGCTGAGGCTCCCAAGCCTGTGCTCATGGCTGAGGTTAATACTTAATATACTACAGGTGAAATAGAAACACTGGGCTGCTGGCTTCAGAGTGGGAGAGGTGACAATCTGTGTCCTGTCTTTATGAAATCCGGACTGTGTGTGTGGAAACCACTCAAATCAGTTTTACTGTCAGTGTTACATTACAACACAAGACTTGGAAATTATATC
>VZTL01061624.1:0-13322 GCA_013400535.1 Scopus umbretta | reverse complement strand
TTTACCTTTCCAAGTCTCTCCCCGTCCCAACGGGTTCGGGGTGAGGGTGAGCGAGCAGCTGTGTGGTGCTCAGTTGCCAACAGGGGCTAAGGCACAACACCCAGCAAAGAGTACCCCTCCAAGCCATGAGGAGCCAGTTTCTCCATGAGAATGCTGTGGGAAACGGTGTCAAAGGCTTTACTAAAGTCCAGGTAGACAACATGCACAGCCTTTCCTGTGANAGAATGCTGTGGGAAACGGTGTCAAAGGCTTTACTAAAGTCCAGGTAGACAACATGCACAGCCTTTCCTGTGACCACTAAGCAGGTCATCTTGTCATAGAAGGAGATCAGGTTAGTCAATCAGGACCTGCCTTTCATAAACCCATGCTGACTGGGCCCGATCACCTGGTTCTAAGCAGTGTAGCAGGTCACTAACCATTTCCGCTTGGATCTCTGTCTTCCAGCTCAGGGGGCTAGGTACCCTAAGAACAACTATTAAAGACTGAGGCAAAGGCGGCATTAAGTACCTCAGCCTTTTCCTCAGCCTTTGTCACTATGTTTACCCCCGCTTCTAATAAAGGATGGAGATTCTCCTTAGCCCTCCTTTTACCGTGAATGCATTTATAGAAACATTTTTTATTGTCTTTTACCACAGTAGCCAGATTAAGTTCTAGTTGGGCTTTGGCCCTTCTAATTTTCTCCCTGCATAACCTCATGACATCTTTGTAGTCCTCCTGAGTTGCCTGCCCCTTCTTCCAAAAGTCATAAACTCTTTTTTTTCCTGACTTCCAGCCAAAGCTCCCTGTTCAGCCAGGCTGGTCATTTTCCCCACCGACTTGTCTTTCGGCACATTGGGACAGCCTGCTCCTGCACTTTAACGATTTCTTCTTAAAGAATGCCCAGCCTTCCTGGACTCCTTTTCCCTTCAGGACTGCCTCCCAAGGGACTCTGTCAACTAGTCTTCTAAACAGGCCAAAGTCTGCTCTCCGGAATTCCATGGTAGCAGTTCTGCTAAACCCCTTCCTTACTTCTCTGTGAATTGAAAACTATCATTTCATGATCGCTGTGCCCAAGATAGCCTCCAACCATCACATCACCCATAGTTCCTTCTTTGTTCACAAACAACAGGTCCAGTGGGGCACCTTCCCTAGTTGGCTGACTCGCCAACTGTGTCAGGAAGTTATCTTCCACACACTCCAGAAACCTAATGAAACCTAAATCTTCTTAGCTTTGATACCTAAAAAAGCTTCCTGGAGAACAGACATTCACATAAGTTTACAGTGGGAAAGAAATCCCCAATGACCTTTTCCACATTCTTGTTCATTACCAGTTATCAGCAAATCCTGCAAAAATGCTGTCATCTGCAGTAAACTTAAAACTGAAACAGAAGCAACATGAACTGAAACTTTTCCATTTTTAAATTCAGATACTCAGACACACAAAAGCAACACACTAGAGATATTTGCAAAATCACAATTACAGAAGTGAAAAAGACACTTTTGCATATCAGTTTCATTATAAGTATTCCTCCACATTTGACTAATCTACAGTTATTGCTGTCTAGCAGAAAGTGGTTACTACATCTTTATTATTGGCATTCTTAATTTGTTTATTGTCTGTAACAGATTCAGAATCAGGGACTTAAGCTAGGTACTGCAAAACCACATCTTCTCCCAGAGAATTTAAAATCTATTAATATTTGCTTTTATCTTGTTTGGTAGAGAAATAACAGGGGATTATTCTGTAAAAAAAGAGCAAATGATTTTCAAAAATAGAGAATCATCACTCTGCAACCCAGAAATTTTAAAAAGATCATTTGCTTGTACAAGTGTATCAAAGTGTACCTGCGTCTGAAGTTGGAAATCACAATTAGCAAGCTAGTACCCACATAAAAACTATGGTTTTCAACACATATATTACTCAAAATTCAGTTTAGCAGAAACTGATACAGGTTAGCATCTCTGGAAATCAGAACAGTTAAATAGAGGCATCTAATTATGCATTGGGATCCTATCTTTGGTGACCCAAACTGGTAAATTATTTCCTAAAATGAATTTATTTCTGTTCAAATAAGCATCACACAGAAAAACAGAATAGAGCCACAGTCCACTGAAGTTAGCCAATATTAACAGCACTGTATTAGGTCTGGCTGGGATGGAGTTAACTTTCCCCATACCAGCCCTCATAGTGCTGTGCTTTGGATTGGTAGCTAGAAAGGTGTTGATAACACACCAGTGTTTTGGATACTGCTGAGGAATGCTTGCACAGCATCAAGGCTGTCTCTCCAGCATTCCCCTCCCTCACCCCCAAAGGCCAGTAGGCTGTGGGTGGGCAAGAGCTTGGGAGGGGGCTTAGCCAGGACAGCTGACCCAAACTGACGAAAGGGCTATTCCATACTATATGACATCTGCTCAGCAATAAAAGCTAAGTGAAAGGAGGAGGAGAGGGGGCATTTGTTATTACGGCGCTTGTCTTCCAGAGCAACCACTACGCATACTGAAGCCCTACTTCCCAGGAAGTGGCTGGACATCGCCTGCTGATGGGAAGTAATCTTTTGTTTTCTTTTGCTTCCATGAATGGCCTTTGCTTTTTCTTTATTAAACTGCCTTTATCTTGACCCACAAGTTCTTTTTCATCTTATTTTCTCCCCCGCCCCCTCCTGCCCCCGCTAAGGAGGGGAGTGAGGGGAGTGACAGAGTGGCTTGGTGGGCACCTGGCAGCCAGCCAAGGTCAACCCACCACAAACACATAGTATAGAAAATCAAAAATAGGTATCCAAAAGTGAAAGGCATTTTAGTCTGTTTTCCAAATTTAAGGTGCTTCTTATTTGTTTTCTAGTTTTGGAGCCATTCAAGATTTTACAGGTTTTCTGCACAAGTAATGAGGATGAGAAACTTCCTGTGCTTTTTATAAATAAGCTGGGATTCTCTTGTTAGTACCCAATTCCAGAAGCTGGTAATTTAAGAAAACACCAAGTACTGTAAGAATCATAACAACATAATGACAACTGATGATACTTTTAAATATTATGTCCTTTCAGAATCGGATTTATTTACGAATTACACCTATGGGTGCATCACAGATCTATCCATCAGTTACTTCATGTGCAATGCCTCCAGGCACTTGGAAATCTGCTTATCACAGGGATGTCTGGGAAATGGGACATCTTCTGGATGTTACAGTCATCCTGGTGTAACTTCGGCAGCCAAGCATCATGGTTGGCTTCCTACAGAGCCAATCTAGAGCACGTTTTAAAGTTTTCAGGGTTACACTTACTGCCACAACACGCCGGCGCTCATCTAGAGACTGTAGAGTGCACACCTTGCCTACTGCTTCAAGCAATTTTAAGCAGGGAGAAGAGAAGAAGGATCCTTTTGTATATCTGCATCATCCCACTTTCAGTCATTCAAAGCTGTGAACTGGCACATCACAGACTACTAATTGAGCACGAGGGGCATCTAAACAAAATAAATACCCTCAGACTGGGATATGCTAATGCAAGTCCTACACAGGCATTACCAACGGTAAGGGGATTCTACACAGACACAATGGTTCAGACTACCAATTCACTGCACAGGAGAGGGATCGGAGGTAAGACTCACTTCCTGGCCTACTTCAGGCATTCAGGACACACAATACTGTTTCCTCCCTGGATTTTTTTCCTCTACTATGGCAGCCTTTGCATGACATGCAAAAGCTTTTACCTGGTACAGAGTTCAGTTCTTATGCTGCCCCTTATGCACATGTCCACATAAATAAGGAAAACGAACACTGATTAAAGTGTTGTTATATATACAAAAAAAGGGGGGGGAAATAAATACGGGAAGTAGCTGAAAGTCTGGAAAAAAAAAATCAGTCAGTCTTGTGAGCTAGTTCTTAAAGAAACCTAGAGAAAGGGAAAGAGGGGAACACAGTGATAAACCATGTTATATATGAACAACATTCCTTTTCCTGATTTTCTCATCTGATTTTGCAGGACTTACACTTGGGATAGAGAACTGGGTACTCTTGAATATTCTTGCTGTATTGAAGTCTATGTCCTTAGCCTTGAGCAAAGTTTCTCTGCTTCAGTTTCTCTGTAAACTAAAATAGCATCATTTACCTATACACCTTACAGAGATGTCACAGTTTGCAGTTATATTACAATAGGAGGTGCTGTATAAATGCTGGATACGTTTTAATAATCAGGAATAAAATGATTCTTTAATACAACCTGTTACACACCTAAAATTAAAATTCTCCTCCAATGATTTTTCTTACATTATTATATGGGCTCACTGATTTATATTCAAGATTGTTCACATTATGGTTAATGGCACTGATTTACTTATTTTTTTATTTCTTAAAAAAAAAAACACAACAAAAAACACTGAAAGATGTCACAGAGATTTCTATACAAGGGGGACAGATTTCTCAAAAAAAGGGAGAAAAAGTTTACCTTAAGAAGTGAGTATGACCTGCAAAACTGAACAGCAGCTATTCCTTCCCAATATAGTAATCCCAGACTCTTTCTAAATACTGCAATATGAAAAAGTAGCAATAAAGTGCTTTAGACACATACATCCATATTTGATAGATCAAGCAGACTGAGGCAATACATTACTGCAATAGAAAATTCCAGTTTTGATGTAAAGCTCAGCATCATTCTTACTGACCTTCAGATTAACTATGACAGCTAGGCTTACAGTGTACCCCGCATTGATCCCTTTTCTGCATGATCTTATGCTGGAAACAAGAAGATGACAAAACCACTTCTGAATCGCATTTTCCTTTTCATTTGAATAAACTCGTGTGAAGAATGTTTATCCTGTAATCTATGTCAAACAATTCTTTAACTAGTTCAAACAAATACAAGCAAAACATAGTATCAGATGTAGTATTTACTTAAAGATGCAAAACAGTTGTCATGTTTTATTTTAAAAACAGATCCTCTTTTAGTAAAAATTTGAATATGGTTGGTGAAACTTAAGACACATCGATTCGCAATTAGTTTTATCTTATTCTAAAACCAGCTTGCCCTCGTTGTTCATAAAATATACCACATATCCTATCTGGTTTATGGAGATAATAAATGAATACTTGAAGAATGTCCAGGATCCTGTGAAACAGTAGCTATACAGACATCACAAATCAGGGAACTGATAGGTGTTCAAACTTGTTAGCAACGAAAGATCAGGCCCTACCTGTTGGTCTGATCTTACTCCCTTTGAAAGCAATTTCACTGGATTCAAATAGTGCTAAAAGAGACTCCGAAACTCTTGACTTTGAAACTTGCTGGTACATGCATAATATGCCCTGAATGATTAGATCTTTCGACTGGCAATAAAAAATGAAAACACAGTTCTGAAGATAGTACAATGCCAGGCAGATAACTCCTAAAATGGAGATTTAACTGCTGCTAAGAGTCTCTAAAGGCAAGAAAAGCACAAGGGACATTATATTATGGGACTAAACCGCACAAGAATGCAAACACCTCACGTCTTACATGCAGGCTAAGTTGAACATGGACTTAAAAACAGTCAATAAGAAACAGTAGATATTTGGTAAGGGCAATCAAAGCAAGACAGCAGAACTTTAAAAAGGCATAAGATGAGTCAAAAAGCACTTATGTTTTTACTTTAAAAAAAACTAATTGCAACTAAAATGGTAAAAAGATGCTAAAATATAGATCATCAGCTGCTTTCGCAAACATAAGTGTGGCAAACCCAGCCCATTTATTTGATTTAATTAAAACCTTCTCTCTCATTGTACATGTAGCTCCCCAAATACTCAGAATATCTGTTGATGACAAATACAAAAATAAATTCTGAAGCAAGACAGCAGGCTTATTAATTTGGCTTTAAAAATTAACTCCAGAAACGTAACTACATATTGTTTGCAAACCAAAATCATGAAAGAAAACGTACTTATGAATGTAGCATGTGGAAACTCTTGAAACTGCAAAAAAACAAACACACACACATAGTTTTCAGTCACAGCAGAGACCAGCACATAGTCCCCAGCTAATATGCATCCTCAACTTCCAGGAAGGGAAGGAAGGGCACACTTTGTCTCAGAAACACGCCTCTGGATCTAGGTGTCTATCGTGACTATTGCGATGGCACCTCGGTTCTGAGCACATTCCTTCATAACAAATTGTGTTATGAGAGCTATTAGCATTTCTATTTACAAATAAAATTCAGTCTGCAGCACCCATGGAATCAAGAACTACCTTTATCACCTTTTTCATACTACTACTTTCTACACCATTTTCTAGGAGAGAGCCCTAGTCCAGAATAGGATGGTTATGAAAAGAAAGAGCAACTGAAGGGATTATCGCCAGCAGTCAAACACAATCTCTTTTTGGTTTAAAACTGAGACACAGAGGGAAACAGCGTAACTTTCCAAGACCGAATGCCTGCATCACTTTCACAACTTGTCCTGAAATTTAAGAAAATTGAATTTGTGTAAACCACAAACAAAAGCCTTTCGTGCACCCAAACGAGCATGAGACTGTTTTCTTTCCGCGGCAAGTTTCTCAGTCCGGGGCTGTTTCATCCAGCGGATCCCCTTCTACCGACACCGAAGTGCGTGCCCGGGGGGGAGCTCAGCCCCCGCCGCAGGCACTACTTTCCTCCAGAGCTCTCCCTCCCTGACGACGCCCTCCTCACACCAAAGCCGCGGCAGGGCCGGCTGCAACCGAGGCGACACCGCTTCCCTCCTTCACCGAGGCTGAAGCGCCCCCCGCCCCACACTAGGTGGGAAGAGGGGAAGAGCTGGGACCGGAGCCGCGGAGTGAAGGCGGCGGCCGCGGACTCCTACCTTGTTCGAGGCCATTTCGCTGACGGAGTTCCTGGTCTGCAGGNTCCTCGCTGCTCTCCGGTTTTGCAACTCGCGGCGTGAAAACAATATTTTCTTACCTAACCCACAGTGATGTCATGAGAATTAATTGGTTCATATTTATAAAGTGTGGGGAAGATGTAAAAATCTGTGTAAGTGCTCAGGATAATGATGCCTAGCCAAAGTGACAGCTGTTAAAGGAGTGTTCAAATACTGCAGTAATATTTGCTCTAACCCAAAAGCCTCTGTGTGTGTACAAAGTATCACATGTTGGCTGTAAGCAAAAAAAGGGCTGGTGAAAGTTTTAGAACTGGACCCAGTAACACAATATGGGAAATGGACCCCAATGATGGTATGGAAAGTCATGGTTTAATCAAAATTGCTATATGTCACATTGGAACTGTCTTAAAACTTGCAGAAGTTTCACTCACAGAGGGGAAGACATTCCCTTCTTCAGTAACTCTCCAACAGCAGGAGATCTATCAGTATGCAAATAACTTCAGAAAAATAATCCCATGTTTAGGGTGCGAGTCACCTACAAAGCCTGGCTTTTTTTTGTCTGATGTAGATCAGAAGGGGAAAATGCTGAACTTGGAGCTGAGTGTGTTTTAGCCTGAGCACACTGTCTTGCAAGCTGTGTATCTGAAACATCAAATTTTGAAACTCCTGGTATACATGCTTCTGGATCAGCTACGTGCAAACATAACTCCAAGGTAGAGAAATGTTTGTTCAGTGGGCTTGTTATTCCCATCTAAAACATCTCCCTCAACTTGTTTCACATCAAATTAACCTGATTTTCAAAATGTCAGGCAAGCAAAAAATCAGGGAAACAAATTAACTAAAACTCCTTTTTAAATAAAACACTCCAGCATGGACTAGTGCCAAATAGCTCAGTGCATTCAACTGTTCATTCATTGCTGTTCAACATCTAGGATACTAGATTCATATCTTTTTACATTTCAGAGCACATGCTCANCCCTTACCTTGTTGGAGGCCATCTCGCTGACCGAGTGCCTGGTCTGCAGCGTCTCCAGCTGGTCCAGGCACCAGTCCAGCTCCTCCAGGGTCTCGCTAGCCAGTTTTTGGTGGGCCTCCTCTGCGAAGAGACAGGAAAAGGCGTACCCAGTTCGCAAGCATTTCACAGGGCTAACGGCGAGCTCCAGCGGGTCCATCCTCCGCTGCCCGGTGCCCACACATGAGTGCTGCTCCTTCATATTGCCAGCCCGGGCACCGGGCGGCACGGCTCTTTCCCTCCGCGGGGCTGCGCTCCTCCTCGGAGNATATGGGAAATGGACCCCAATGATGGTATGGAAAGTCATGGTTTAATCAAAATTGCTATATGTCACATTGGAACTGTCTTAAAACTTGCAGAAGTTTCACTCACAGAGGGGAAGACATTCCCTTCTTCAGTAACTCTCCAACAGCAGGAGATCTATCAGTATGCAAATAACTTCAGAAAAATAATCCCATGTTTAGGGTGCGAGTCACCTACAAAGCCTGGCTTTTTTTTGTCTGATGTAGATCAGAAGGGGAAAATGCTGAACTTGGAGCTGAGTGTGTTTTAGCCTGAGCACACTGTCTTGCAAGCTGTGTATCTGAAACATCAAATTTTGAAACTCCTGGTATACATGCTTCTGGATCAGCTACGTGCAAACATAACTCCAAGGTAGAGAAATGTTTGTTCAGTGGGCTTGTTATTCCCATCTAAAACATCTCCCTCAACTTGTTTCACATCAAATTAACCTGATTTTCAAAATGTCAGGCAAGCAAAAAATCAGGGAAACAAATTAACTAAAACTCCTTTTTAAATAAAACACTCCAGCATGGACTAGTGCCAAATAGCTCAGTGCATTCAACTGTTCATTCATTGCTGTTCAACATCTAGGATACTAGATTCATATCTTTTTACATTTCAGAGCACATGCTCAAGAACTTTGGGTTCCTTCAAAGCTGTTAAACTTTGCATACTTGTGGCTATTGCAAAAACACTCCACGATTTTGAACAATGTCCATTCACTTTTGGAAAAAGGCAATGCAAGAACAAGAAGTTGGGATTGAGATTAATTGGCAGAACCATTTAAAGAAAATTTTGCAGTGCTTGCCCACATCATGATTAACCTGCTACTTCAGCAAATACAACACTAACTGATACTCAACAAAAAACATCCCAATGGAATTGTAAACACTGTGTTTCAGATGTGTCATACTTACTAGAAATGCTATCTGATCCAAAAAAAATCCCCTGGCAAATAAAGACAGGATTTTCCAGACTGTTTATCCATCAAAAGAGAATCTATGATGTTCTGCAACACAGCAGACATCACAGCTCACTAGTTCTTGAATGTGACTAGTACACTAACCTCACAGTGTAGATTTCATCAAGATCAGTACCGGAAATAGAAATACATTTGTTTATAATATGTTTGTAAGTGTACTGCATTAAATGCTTTTGATGAAGCGGAGATGCACTTAACGTATGCAGTTATCTGTTGACCTTATACAATGACTTCATTGAGGATAAAATGCATAATGAAGTGAGGTAAAACGAATCTGTATGACACTATTTTGTTGCTAGCCTGTGGCCTGCCCTTTAGCAGTTCTTGAAAATCAGATATTGGGAAACTCATGTTTTTCTTCACAAGTAAAGTTCATCCCTTCTAATATTTAAGAGAGTAAGAGGGTAAGGTTTTTCTGAGAAGTATGAAAACAAAATAAACTTGAGGGATACCATATTTAGGTAAAAGTAATTAAATGCTCAATTTATTTATTTTAAAACTTAATTTTCTTGTTATCCATGTATGTAATAATAATATATATTACCAACAGCACTTTACATTTAGGAACCTTTATCTACTATCCACCTTCCCAGTATATCTCAAAGGACATTAGAAAACAGAATCCATCACTCACAAGGAAGTCCCATCACTCTTAGGAGGCTGTTTCTCATAAACTCCTGTTCCCGACTCCCACACTTCAAGAGTCTGTGGCTCCCATGGGGACCCCGACTGACCACTCTGACTAAGGAAACTTCTGATGGCCAACACTAGGCTAAAGGCTTGCTGGACTCAGCACCTCCTGCCAGTTCTCAGATCGCAGAGCCGTCAGGCCAGCCCTGATAGCTTAAATGGAAATAAAAGGGTTTCTAAAATGGTACCTATCAAACAAGCACCCCCATTTTGTTCCCACAGTTCTGAAGGGCAGAACAACCATAGGAAAGCTTTTCTAAACAGTACTGAAGCTCTAAATTTGGCCCACACTTTTGTTGTTACACAGTGTGGTGGAAAATGTTGTCAAGGTTAACAGGTTTTCAAGTATAACACCCCGTCACCACTAAGCTAAGAATAAAAAAATAATTATCAGCCACACAGCTTTGACAGCCTCACAACACTGTTTCTGACCTCTGTGTTACCTCTAAGGTAGCACCCTGTAATTATTCCCAGCCAGGACTCATCTACTAATCAGTTTTTTGGTATAGGCACATGATCAAGCTTTTTTTTTTTCCCCCAGATGATGAAGTCTTAAAACAGATTAACACTTCTGTAAATTAGAGGGTTTCTGAAATTTCAAAGGTTCTTTTTATAACTTATTAGGCCTTAATAAGAGGGAGAGAAATATGGTTTAACACCACCAGTTGCTTTAACAATTTGCATGCTATTTCATGTATACTTTTAGAAAAAAGGAAGTGACAGCAAACATTATCTTTACAGTTCATGGATTAATACAAACAATTCCACCACATGTAGCTTTCAGTATGGTACATAGAAAAAACAAATGAAAGGCTAGCAGAAAAAAAAAAAGCTCAGCCATAATCACTTGGCACTGTACACCTATTTTTTTAAAAAGGGCATTCTACTGTCTGTTTTTATAAAAGACTTGATTCTTAGCACAGCTTCTAATACAACACCAGAGAGAGCTGTACTTTCACTCTTATTTGGGAAAGACTTCTGTTCAAAAGTTTCAAAGGGAAAAATTATTATATGGCAATAATTAGGAATTGTGTACACTTTATTTAATAGTTCATCATGATTTTCATATATGGTGTCCTACTATTCCCAGAGAACAAAAAGCAATACTAGACTTTTCTACTAGTGCTCAAGTGTACTTATACTAACCTTTTCAGTACTTTAAGGAATTTCAGCACAGCAGAAGGAAAAGCTAAGTACAGATTCTTCATTGTCTGATCAGTTGAGATTGTCTGAATGAGAGGCTGGAAAAGAGTTGACTCAGCAAGCACACAGCCAAGGGCTTTGACCACTGTGTTACCTTAAAACGGGAGTGTTTGGGGGACAAGACATGGTCACAGCCAAGCAGTGGCGTGCTCCAGATAGGCTCAGCATGTGTATTGTCTTTTGGGGATGCAGGCAGCTGGAAGTAATTCTGGAAACCTCCAGGCTACTCTAAATGAAGACAAACTGAAGATCTACTGTGAGACTCAGACCCTGGACAGCTTCCCTGAATTTTCTGACTGTCTTCTTGCTCTTCTACCTAGAGTAAACTTGAAGTTTGGAGCAGCAGAATTGTTGGACCAAGAGTTTCAGTTTCTCTTACTACTACACCATTTCAAAAAAGTCCTCTGTGGTTCAAACTAAGAATTTTTCTGTAAATGAGGATGTTAGTACTTACAACCTTAACTGATGGCCTATATATTGAAGTGACTGACATTTTAGTCAACATTGGCACCTTCTATTACACATAGCCATATTAACACTGATTCAGTGTAGAAATAGCATCCATTTTCTTAGTCACCCATTTTACAACTGAAAAAAACCATTGGTTTAGGTATTACTGAGGAATTCGTAAGTATTGTGACTCAAAAGGCTTTCTTTGTGGAGTGTTCACGTGTCTTACTGTTGATAAAATGTAATCATGAAAGATATTTTTGTTTAACATCTAGAAATTTGCGAACATCCCTCCACAATTACAAGTAAAACAAAATACTCTTGATCAGATTTTGAAAATACTCTTGATCAGATTTTGGAATGAATGTCTGGGAAGACAACTCAGCTGCAGCAGATTTCTCAGAAACTGTTCTGATGGTCCCACTTTGAATGTTCACTTTTTTCCATGCCAGGAATCTCTCCAAGTTTCCATTCTACTGAAGAAGAATCCTTTGTACCAGTTAGTAGCCTTATGCACAGACAGACTGTGTCCTAATGACCAGGACTAGTCTTCTTTCAGGATCTGATGATCAGTAGGACTCCCTCAATGTACTGCTTTATACAATGTCAGTAGCATTAGCCTTAGGCTATGGAAACTGCCTTATCTCCTTGAACAGAAAATGTAGCAACCTCCAGGAAATAATAGGAGCAAAATGATAAAGTTCAGTTATGCACAACTTGTCAAAATACTTGACTACACTTATATTATAAAAAAGGGCCATATAAAGAAATACGTAGCCAAAACACACATTAAATAAGGATCTAGGAAAAAAAGGAGTTTTTTTCACCAACATTTTGTATTTCTCTCATGGTCTCAGAGAAACCCACATATGCCATATAACAATCTCTCTATTGTATTTCTCTCTGTGTATTTCAAGGGCAAAGGTATGAACAATATGTGTTTAAATTCTTACAAAACCAGGTAACAGGAAAGCTGCAGATATCTACAAAGAAGTTATCAGGCTCTTGGAACAGGTCTATTATAGTTAGTTCAGAGTAAATAAGGCACTTTTAACTTTTACAAATATAGAAGAACTTCATAATTAGGCTCTCAATATGCAGTTCAGTTTCACTGCGTGGGGATAGGGATGTTAATTGTGGTGTCTTCCTCTGTTTTTTTCTCTTAAATATTTGGTCTACTTCTTGGAAAAATCTTTGGAATGAAGTTACTCATACTGATATAATTTGTTCTAAAGTCTAGAAGTATGTCTGTATTAAGTATTTGCAAATTCATCCCAAGAAACAGTCTTGCAATGCCAGAGTAGTACAGCAGACTATCAGAAAAGCATCTTTCATTGAAGCCAAGCAGGAAAACATATGTTCAATACATACAGCATATTTAAATAATGTACTGCTTTAATGACAGAGGACATAAAAATGTTTGCAGTGTGAATGTTTAAATAAACTCTTTGCTCTTATCAAAAATTCCACAAGGCCAAATTAACATTCTTTTGTTACCACATATCCCTACTCAGTGCTCTCTTCCCCTCTGACCTCTTTTGGCAAAGGACTAATACATTCCTTACTCCACTGCCTGTAAGAACCTGCTAGAAGGACCACTGTCACTCACTAGCGAAAGAAGTAAGCCCTGCCATCAAGCAACCAACCTCTTCCAAAAGGAAAGCTTATCTGATGTTTTCAAGTAGCAAAATATCCTTTGCATGCATTTTTATTGCTTTCTTTTCATGAACAAACTGCATTGAGAAAAGGTCTGTATCTTTTTAAATTTCTTTTTTTCCCCAACAGTTGTAATTGTGTTGATTCTGTACTCTGAGGCTTGTGAGCAACAAGTTCACAAATGGGTTCATTGCTCAAGCTGCTTTCTTATCCTATTTATTGTATCATTGTGGAATGATTGCTGGGGG